>RPOG01003924.1:0-43804 GCA_008086565.1 Thalassoma bifasciatum | reverse complement strand
TTAAACCCCTGTGATTGGGAACACGGCAAAATTAAAAGACGTATTTCAGCCGAGCCGACAGGAGAGCAGAGGTTAAGAAATGCTTCGTCTCAGTGTACCTTTTCCTTCATAGTGTTTTAGCTTTATTCAAACCCCTCCTCTCTCTCTTTTTCTTTTCCCTTTTCTTTCTCTCTCCACGTCTTGGCTCCCTGACCGAGCTGAAATTACCTTAAATTGGTCCGAACTGGTTGGAAACACTCTAAAGTGGCTCCTCTGCCCCAGTCTAGTTCCTGGCTAAAGAAAAAGCCAAGAAACAATAAAAAGTTTTTTTTTTTTTTTTTCATGTGGGTACCAAACTAACTCAGGAATTCACAGTCACTCTTTGTCACACTTCAACAAGCTGATCCGGCCATAAAGAGCAGCTCTAAACCCTCGAGTTTGCTCTCCAGACGAGTAAAAAGACAGAAAAGAGGAAAGAAAAACACATTCAGACTTAATGAGGATGTCAGTGTGAGGCTCAAAGAAATCCAGAATAACAAAAAAAGAAAACTCATAACCTCCTTCATTTATCCCACACTTAAACAAATGAACATGATAAAGCAAAGGATAGACCCATATGGGATTAATCAGGTTTAAATTACTGAGAAGTGAACATTTTTTTTCATTCATGCAAACAGTTTTTCAAACAACCCTCCAGGTTTGTCTCCGTGAGTAGAGTTCATTCTTTCTTTAAGGGGGTCGTTATCACCAGATTAGTTATGGTTAACCCATATTCGGTCTATCCAGTGTGAATCCTTCATGGTGTGGATGCTGTGGTGTCCATGTGGAAGTGGAAAAACCAAAAAAAACAGAACGAAACAAAAAAAAAAAATGGTGAAACGAAAGCAAAACAAACCAAAAAAATGAACCGCCGTTTCACACGTGATGGGTGCTGAGGGGAAGGGAATGATGGGGGTGGGGTGGGGGGGGGTCAGTGCAGCTTTGGTGGAAGGATATCGAGTCCCAAATCCACTACCACACCCGGTTGGTCCACTGAATGTCCCTGTAGTACATTGGCGTGTTTGCGTAGTCTCCTACCTGTTTGTTGCTGTATTTGGGCGGGTTGGCCTTGTAGCTGTAATCCGAATATTGGTCGGAGCCTGTGGAGTTGTTGTCGCCTGTTCCTACGAAGGTGTTGGTGGCGGGGAGGTCCTGAACGGCCTGGTGCTTCTTGGAGGCGGAGGGGGATTGTGGCTGCAGCTGGATGGACGGTAACGGCGAGTTCGAGCGGTAGTGGCGTCCCAAATCGGGGCTTCCTGGCGGGTAGTTGAGCGGCAGGTGGATTCTGGGGCTGTCGTTAACCGTGTCGTTGATGAGGTTGAACTTGAGGCCTTTCTGTAAACTCGCCTCCTCGTCTTCTTCGAGCGGTTTCGCCGGTTTCGGCGCCTTTCCTTTTTTGCTCTTCTTCCCTTTCCCGTTTTTGGGACCTTGCTTTGGAGCGTACAAGTCTTTACTCTCCTTCTTTCCCGCCTGGTAACCGCTCTTTGTGTCTTTCTGCAAGCGGTGCCTGATGACGACGACGGCGACGATGACGAGAATGACGCCGGCGATTCCTGCGAGGCTGCCGTACAGGATGTTGCTACGCTGAGCGAGGGCGTAGTTCGGATCCCCGGCGATGTCTCTGTCCAGTGGCGTGTACAAGCTGTGTCCCACGAGCGCCTCGATTAGCGAGACGTTGGATTTGGTGTCGTTAACGAAGACGTGCACCAAAGCGGTGGTGTGGCGTGGAGGTTTGCCTTTGTCGCTGACCCTCACAACGAGGCGATGTAGCCCGCTGTGTTTCCCGGAGAACTCCTGCGCGAGCGTTATCTCCCCGCTGCTTGGCGAGATATGGAACAAGCCGTAAGGATTCCCGCCTGTGATGGTGTACACAAGCTCGGCGTTGAGTCCAGAATCAATGTCCTCGGCTTCCACGACCTCCACGCGAGTTTCCGTTTGGGTGCTCGGCGACATGTACGTGTAGGAGGAGTTGGCGGGCTTGGTAACGTAAGGGGCGTTGTCGTTCTCGTCCAAGACGTTGATGGTTACGCCCACGTAGGAAGAGCGAGGTGGGTCGCCAGAGTCCACGGCCTTAAGGCGGAACGTGTACGTGCTTTCCTTCTCGCGGTCGAAGGAAATGTGTGACAGGATGGTTCCTGTTCCGTTCTGGATGACGAACTTCCCGTTGTCAGGTTCCACGAATAGATTCACTCGTGCGTTCTCGCCTTTGTCGCCGTCAGTGACAGTCACGACCCCGACGGGATTGAGAGGAGCCATGTTTTCGATGACAGAGAAGCTGTAGCCGCTCAGCATAAACTTGGGGTCGTTGTCGTTACGGTCCAAGACGTTGATCGTCACCGTCGCCGTGCCGGTTTTACTCGGGACGCCCTTGTCTGCTGCAGCCACGCGAAACTCGTACCCCTCGGTTTCCTCGCGGTCCAACACATTTCTGACCCGAACCGCTCCGCTGTTGGAATCGATTTCGAAGAGCGCGTTCGCCGAGAGCTCGATGATGCTGTACGAGAGCTCTGCGTTCGTGCCGCTGTCTGCGTCCGTAGCGACAACATCCAGCACCTTGTCGCCAGGTTGGTTACCTTCGGCGAAGTCCACCTCGAGCGACGCCGGGGAAAAGTTTGGCGTGTTGTCGTTGATATCTGTGACCTGGACTTTCAGCGAGTTGGTGCTGGAGAGAGCTGGGTTCCCAGAATCCACTGCGACAATTTCAATCCTGTAATCCTTGATGCGCTCAAAATCCAGAAGAGTCGTTGTCTGAAGGAAGTATTTCCTCTTGCGATCGTTGGCGGATTCACTCGCAGGTCGGAGCTGGAACGGGACATCACCGGCGACAACGCACGTCACGACGGCGTTTTCCCCCTCATCACGATCCGACACCTGGACCAGCGCCACGGGTGTGCCTACGGGCATATCCTCGGAGATGTTCGCCACGCCATCCTGGTGCGTCACCAAGCCGATACCTCGGATTTCGATGGCGGGTGCGTTGTCGTTCTGGTCCCTGACGTTGATAGTCACCAGGACTTTGGAGGACTTGGCGTTGGGGCCACGGTCTTTGGCGACCACGAAGAACTTCAGGAAGTTCTCCTCCTCGCGGTCCACCAGACCTTTCACGTAGATGATGCCAGTTGAGCGGTCGATGCGTAGCAGCCTCTGGACGGTCTCTGACGCCTGATGGAGGCTGTAGTCTATCTCGCCGTTGGTTCCAGTGTCGGCATCGTTAGCTCGAACCTGCAAGGACAAGGACAGAAGTTTTATCTTTTAACAGCCAAATATTTGATCTATCACTTATTACTGCCCTCTACTGGTCTGGAGGTGTATTGCAGTTACAGTTTTGCCTCTTTTTCTGGCCTGATTTTCGTAATCTTAACGCAACTTCCTGCTCAAAAAACTCAGACAATAATATTCCAGAGAAGACACAAGAGAAGTTTCTGGAACTAAGATGAAGAAAAAAGTCATAAAATCTCCAACTGAAGATGATTTGATGGGTTTCAGGACTGGAAGCAGACCTTAACACTCCTCTTTTGATATTCTTTTGTGCTTGTCCAATGTCAGAGCTGTGTATTGAAAAGATTTTATTGACACCAATGCTTTTATCAATTCTGCTTATCAATCCAAGAGGTAGCTTTTCAGGTTTCCTGTATCATTACATTTGAGTTTACAAGTAAATAAATATGAAAATGGTCACTGTATTTAGATATCTCTTGATGTAAATAAATAAAAATAAGTTCATGTCAATATATTGTTTTCTTATTCTTTATTGGCTAACTGCGCTTTGAGTTAATTGGAACCTTGAGCTTGCCGTAGTTGTTAGTAGCATTCCGATTTTTTTTGAGTCATTAGTATTGTTCACAAAAAAAGTTATTGTGATTTGTTTCTGTGATGATATTTGAAATTCTGTTTTAAAACTGAAGTATGCTAACCACTAGCATATCAATGCAATTTCCTGTATGCGTTGGCATCGAGCTAGTGCTATGTTTTCTATATCGTTTTTGGTATTTAACAGCTTCTTAACCCGTTTATTCCGACTGGCAACAATACTTACCACACTTTTTATTACTTTTAAAATCTCTTTGAGTCTTAGTTTGACTTTGAATAGCTAGATAAAGTATTAGAATGAAAGAATATGGCAAAAAAAGAATGATAATAGTAATAATAATAGTAATAGCACGATATGGGAAAAACATAATTATTATTCACTAGGGTCTAATACTTAGACGCACTTATCTTTCAAGAAAATAAAATTGGGATTAAACAGGTTAAGTAAAACTTCAAGCAGGAAATCTCGAGTCTAAGTTTTTTCAGGAAACTGTTTTCTATCTGCTAAGCTAAGTTAACCTTTTCTGGGGTAGAATAGTGGACGTAAGGTCCTGCATATTGATGATAATGATGTCAATGGGCTGAACCATTTCTTAAGGATTCTTAACAGGAACCACTTCTCGATATCCTCTATTTTAGTTTTCTACCCTCAAATAAATCCTTGTTTATTTTTTTACTTCCAGACCCATTTTGCCAATCTTGAAGTTCAAGGTGCCAGGTTTTTATTGTTTGTTTGAGTTAAGGCATAGCTAATAACTCAACAATAGGTGTAGGATTTATCATTATGCAATGACAATCACCAATAACTCAACTAAACTCAACTTTATTTATAGACCACTTTAAAAACAACCACAGCTGAAAACAAAGTGCAGTACAAGTATGGACAGAAACATTGAATCAAAGATAAAAATCAGATATAACACTCATGTTGTTGTTTCATTGTTTCATTGTTCCTAAAAACAAATTTAAGAACAATAAAAACAACAAGTAAAACAATAACTAAAACAAACCATAAAACACTAAAACAGAGTCGAGTCTCATGGTGTGTTAAAAGCCAAGGAATAAAAGTGGGTTTTAAGACGAGTTTTAAAAACAATTATTATTAACCAATGATAAGTTTGGTCAGTGCTAAATATTCACCAAGAGAAACCCTCTTATAATTGTTTTGTGCTTTCTTGATAGAACTTCTAGAGATTGTTTGGGTTTTTGGTTGTTAATCCATAATGTTTCTGTAGGTTGAATCTGACTTGTTTACATACAAAGTGAATTTAGGACTCGGCTCATTATCGCCTCAGTCACTGTATGATTATCGCTTTGTTTCCACAAAGAATCACAACCATCGCTAATGAAACGCCACAAGGCTTTTTATGTTTTCCTGATGAGGGGTTTCTCCGCCGCGTGAAACATAACAGACGATCAAAGCTGAACGCACACGCCCACGCCACAACATCTAACGGCCGTGCAGCAGGTCATTGGTATCTAATGGGCAGATGAGTGAATGTTAATGCTCCTCTCATTATCAGAAAAGCCCCGGCTCCTCAGGGCCCATTAGGAGACCAGAGAGGACGACCAACGTTGGCCGTACTCCTGCTTCTTAGGCCTAAACCAAATATAAGTGGAAGTAATTAGTCAATTAGGAGGTCCAATCAGTCAGCGGAGTTTCACTGAGGGTTAGGACGCTTCGCCATCTCCACATCTCATTCTTTTTAATTGCACTCATTCAATGCTATAGCTACTGTTAAGAAAATGTAGGTCACTGTGTGGAATTAATGAACTAGTTGTTGAACAGCTGATTTAAATGTCCCAGGTGCTGCTGGTTCAGCGTTTTCTGCAGGCTTCACCTGGGATTTGCATTAACGTAATTAGGCCTTTATAGTTTTAAGGCCATTATTGCCTCTGAATTTGAGCCAAGCATGCTCTCAGCGAAATAATCCCCTAAATTTTCGGGGTCTTGAAAAATACAAGAGGAAGAAATCCTTCTCAGTAATTGGGGTAAAAGATCGTCTGAGGCTCTTCAAGCCAACAAAGAAACTTGTGCTGTTGGGAAAACTTTGTAGTTTGCTCTGTTTTTTAAAAGTGTAGTCCGGAAAGAAACCTTTCTGATGCCCTTTTTTTAATTTATCAAATACTCAACACTTTACTATTATGAATATTTGACTTTGAATGAATATTTCATTGACGGAGATAATGGATTTGTGCAGGAAACTTACATTATTAATCTATTATTGCAGTGCCCCGATGACATAGATTAAAGTATTTAAAAAGTAAAGGTTTATCTGATGGTTCTGACTTGATTTCCAAGGTTAAAGCTTATATTTTGAGGTATGCTGTGAAAAAGGAACATCTAGTTATGGGAATAATAAATCTGCAAGGCCATCTTTAGATATTGGAGGTTTAATAAAAGTGGAACTGAATACGTGAAGAAGTTGAGAGAAACATCGAGTATTTCTTCATAAAACTGGACATTTATCTCAATTTGAAGCTTAAAGTTGAAGTATTAGCTCACGTAAGATGTCAAGGCCTTTAGCTTTAACAAATAAAAGCACAGATGAAAGAACATCTCAGATACAGAAGAAGATGTAAAGGTGAATTCAGCAGAGAGAGTGTGTGGTTTACACCAACACATAATAAATATGTGTTTCCCGCCTGCTGACGACTGTGACAGACCGTTACACCTCGGGGGTGACCGTGGAAATCACCCATCTGAGTCGGGGAGGTTAAGGTTAAAGAAAGCATGAAAGTGAAATTATAATTTCTCCCGCCCATTGATTTCCTTTCCTGCGCTGCGGCTGTAAGCAGCAGACATCACCGAACGGCGGTGAATTATTGACAGCTTCTGAGAATTGTGTATTGAACAGTTGAGCTGCTGGAGCAAAGTGCCGCCGTGATGAGGGTCGGCGCTGAGCTGGCTGCTCTCCAAGGCCGCTCTGTCCGGGCGAGCAGCAAATACAAACACCGCTGATTCGCCCGGTTAACAATTAACCAGCCGAGCGGACGGCTGTCACTAATAAGGGGAAAGATCCTCTGCATGTTTTTAACACATAAAAACCTCTGAATACTAAGAAACATTTACTCGATTAAATAATCAATTCATCGACTGGTTCCCTTCCTGTGAAGAGGTGTTTGGTTTCTTACAATAAAGCTAAATGATCCTGGTTTATTATTGACTTTTAACACATTATAATAACATAGAAAGCTCATATGCCTGTGTATTTCAGTGCTTTTACTATGCTTCTCTGGCATGTGTTTGCTAACAAATGGGGTCGCTTATCATGTGGCTTGATATTGAGTACATTTTATGATGCGTTTATTTACTTAATTATGCCATTTTAAAAAGCTCGCTTACGGAGAGAGCAGCTTACCAGATGGCTTGACATTAAGTATGCTTCTCTGGCATGAATTGCAGACATACACGGGGCAGCTAAATATTTAATTATGCATTATGTGCTTCTTCAGCATTTGTTTGTTTAATCTGAGGTCAGCTGATCATATTGCTGGGCATTACTATGCTTCTCTGGCCACATGGAGGGTAACCGATTACGTTGTTTCTGCCATGTTTTGCTTCTCCAGCATATGTTTCCAGAATCTACAGTCAGCTGATCATAAAGCCAGACATTTCTTATGCTTCTCTGGCATTTGTTAGCATATCTGAAAGGACTCAGGCAAATTACAAATTGACTGATAACTGATCATGTAGCTTCACTTTCACCTTCTGTGGTGTAAAATTACAAAAATTTCAGCATGTCTGCTACAAGAAGGACGTCTGGACTTTTAGTATGCTTCTCTGGCACAAACTGCCAACATGAAAAGCAGCTGATCATGTGGCTGGATATCCAGTAGATATGTTGTATTTCTGAATTAGATGTTTTTACAATCAATGGTCAGTTGATAATGTTGCTGGACATTAAGTATGCTTCTCTGGCAAAGGGTAACATATGACATAACTGGATATTTTTCCTTGAATTAAATGCTTTTTTGACACATATCTGTAAAAACTGAGGGTAGCTAATCATGAAACCAGATATTTAGTGTTTTTCTCTGGCATTTAATTGCAAAAAGGAGAGGTAGCTTATCATGTGACATTGTGTTTAATAGGTTTTATTCCCCTTTTGAGACATGTGTTCGCAAATTAATGGTCAACTTGTTATGTAGCTGGACGCTGAGTATGCTTCTCTGGCATTTGTTTGCAAAGAAAGATCAGGTGATCACATGATTGTATTGTTAGAAGTGCAAGAGTATTTTTTTATAGCATTTATCTGTTTTGACTAAGGACAGCTCACTATGTAGGTGAAGGTGAGGTATGCTTCTCTGGCATTTGTTAGCAAACATACAGCTCATCTAATGTGGCTGGATTTTTAGAGTTCAAGGATGCATTTTTTTAGCATTTATCTGTTTTAACTAAGGATTATGATTATGTAGGTGGAGAGTCAGTATGCTTCTCTGGCATTATATTGGAAAATAAAGGGCAGCTTTGTATCACAAACTGAATTTTACAATCTGTCAACCTTAGAGTATTGAAAAAGGCTGATGAAATGATGTTTTTTGTGACTTTTGGTGACATAAAATGCCTGTAATGTACCTTGATTTCACTTCCTAGGACTAATAGAATAAGAAGGGTCAAAATATGTAACGCCCCGCTGAATTTTTGTGAAAGGAGGGAGTCAAAAGAGAAGAATGTACATGCCTGTTCAGCCATTGGCCGGTTTAAGCGGGCCAGAGAGTCAAGCGCCGTCCCGCTGCCTCTAAAGCATCACTCTACAAACGCATGTTAAGTGAAATGAATTCAGCGGCTCTCTGAAATGCAATGAGCCACATCCAGAGCAATAATACCAATAAGCCCCGTGGATAATCTCATGACTGACTCAGATTAAGTCATGCACGGCTCACTGGAAGGCTGGCTGGTCGCGGCGTGCTCGGGGAGAGGAAGAGGAGGATGATACAGTGAGGTGGGTTTGGCAGGACGATCGCCGAGCTAAACAAACCCGGCCTGCTTGGCGACGTCGCGTACCGGCCGCCCCCGGTTTGAGGGCTCAAAGGTGAAGTTGAATCAGTGGTTAATATGTGACTACACGCAGAGATCCCACGCCCCTGCTTCACCTCCACCGCACCATCTGTCTGTACGGATAATTGAGCAGCATAATATGTGCAGTCACTGCTCCGCCGTGTTGTCCTGCAGCCCTCGGTCTTATCACCATCAGGGCCAAAGGTTTGTCAGCAGCTACCACATGATTACAGATGGATTTAGACTCTCTTTATTCATAAATACTCATATTTAACTATCTTAAAAGGGAATAAAAATGTTGATTTTCCAAACTATGCATGCTGGGTTTGACTAGAATCTCAATCAAAGCAGCAATGTGACAAAATATCTCAAAGTCAGGGCAGCTTAACCCTGAAAATCTAATCTATGAATCAGCTTCCTGCTCAGATTATTGCCAATAAACATAAACGACTCAAAAAGAGGCATCTGTGTGTGGAGTGTATGCGCAGGTTTGATGGAAATGTCATATTTCTGTGTGTATTTTTCCCCTTTCTTCACTTTAAATTACATAAACAAGTTGATTTAAACTCACTTAATCCAAAATAACCCGCTTATAAAAAGGCAAATCCTTTTTCTTTGATGCTTTTGTCCATCACACACCCCCTTTGATAATATTTCACTTTTTGTTGCTGTGAAATTGCAGTTCACAAGTCCAGTTTAATGTGATTATCCAAGCCACTGATCTGGAAGAGAAAACTGAACCGGGCCATGGTTTGTAACACTGCATGAGAGCTCATTATAGCAACAGAACAGCTGTAATGAGTCTAAAAGCTTGACTGTGATTCAAAATTGACGACATGGTGAGTAAAATGTCCCGTAAGGCTTCTTTGACGGTTTAATTAGGTGGTTGAGATACTTTGTCACATTGTTTGTGTCCCTGTAGAGACAGAGGATGTCTCCAAATCTATAGAACTAATTTCTGAGTCCCTGGTGAGTCTGTAAAAACTGATTAAAACAGCATTAAATACAGGAAAAATCAAAGTCTTCCTCTATAAGAGCTTTAATAATTTAACGAATCTTTCCCCAAAGCATAAAGTTATATAATATATTCACAAACTGCTGTTATTCTGCAGTGACACCATTACTTTAAGACAGATTAACTGGATTTTGCTTAACACCTTCCTACATGGTAATTTGTGCAAACTTGCCAGAGAAGCTCAATAAAACGTGACTTAATTCCAAGCACCGTGATCTGCTGCCTTTCATTTGTGCAATTAAAGCCTGAGAAGCATAATAAAACCTACTTTTTAATCAGCAACACTTCATATAAGAATATGTCAGAGAAGCATCATAAAGGTTGTATCTTCCCTACCCTACGACCGGTTCTTCTTAATTTTTGCAAACAAATGCCAGAGAAGCATAATTCAACCTATCAATCACTCAGTCACAGGATTGGCTGCTTGATTGTTTGTCATCCAATGCCAGAGAAGCATACTAAAAGTTGCACAGTTTCCAGATTCATTATCAGCTGCCCTTCATTTTTGGCAACGAAAGTCAGAGAAGCATACTAACCGCTAGTTAGACAAACTCAACTCAACTAAGATTTTGTGCCAGAGAAGCATAACTACAATTGCTTAATATCCAGACATTTGACTGGTAGCTCAATTTCCGTCACTCACTGCCAGAGAAGCATGCTCAGAATCACATAATTTCCAGAAAACATGATCAGCTAACCCTAAATTTTGAAAAACAATTGCCAGAGATGCATAACTAAAGCTAACATATATCCAGCCACATAATAGACTTCACTTTTGTCTTGACACGCAGGAGAAGTATTCTTATTAAAGCAACTTTATCTCTTGCTATTCAATCAGCAGCCATTGATCTCTTCAAAAAAATGCCAGAGAAGCATAACTCAAGCTACTTAATACCAATCCACATGATTGGCTATTCTTTGTCATCCATTGCCAGAGAAGCATACTTAAAATCTACACAGTATCCAACTTCATGATCACAGAGAAGCTTGATTTGAGTGACTAAATATCCAAAACAAGGGTTAGTGGCTTAATTTTTCTCTGAATTATGTTGGAGAAGCATAAATAAAGGTATTCCTTATCCAGCACTGTGATTTGCTGCTTCATATTTTGCAAACTAATGCCTGAGAGCTAAAATTTAAGTAAGTCAATTTCTTCCTAAGACTAACTCAACTCAATTTTGCCAGAGAAGCATATCTAAAGCCTAATCTTATAACGTAATAACCAGCTACATGACTGACTGCTTAATTTTTTGTCACTCAATGCCAGAGAAGCATAATTGGAGCTACTTCATATCCAGCTACAGAAGCAAGTACCACTAATTTTCTTTTACAAACAAATGCCAGAGAACTATTGAAACGGTCATTAAATGTCCAGAACTAGGTTTGGCTTTGCTTCACTTTGGCAGAGATTGGCCAGAGAAGATGTCACCAAGGAAAAATTGACTTATGTATGTGCCACAGCCATCAAGTGGTTTGTGTATTTGTGAACCAACCTGCAGGACAGAGTGGCCCAGTGGGCTGTTCTCTGGCAGTTCAGCCTCGTAGTGGCTCCTCTCAAACTTGGGGGCGTTGTCGTTCTGGTCGGTGACGGTAACTCGCAGTAAAGCGCTGCTCATCCTCGGCGTCGGTTTCCCTCCATCCACCACTCTGATGTTCAGGTCGTACGAGTCCTTCCTCTCTCGATCCAGGTTGCCCATCACCACCAACTGCGGCAACTTCTCGCCTGAGTCGGTAGCGACCTGCAGGGTGAAGAGCTGGTCTGCGTCCGGTCCGGCGCTCAGCGAGTACTCGGCCACGCCGTTGGACTCAGAGTCTCTATCGGACGCCATGGGGATGGAGAAGAGAGCGCCGACGTGTGTGTTCTCAGGGATGGAGAGGGTGAGGATGGGTGAGGAGAACTGCGGCGTGTTGTCGTTGATGTCCAGCACCTCGATGCGTCCCTCGATGAGCCGCGGCCCCGAGCCGATGCCTTTCACCATGTCCGTAATGGACACCTCGAACTCCAGGAAGCACTTGTCTCCTTCGAAGAGGTTTCGACAGTCCCTCAGCGTCTCACGGTCGATGGGAATCTCCGTGGTGTAAATGTCGCCCGTCTTTCCGTCCACCCTCAGGTACGGCGACCCCACCTCCAGCTTGTACAAGTGACCCGTGTCAGGTAAGCCCTGGTCTGCCGCTAAGCTGCCGATCAGCGTGTTCGGCGGCTGCTCCTCAGGAACCCGATACAGGATTTCCGTGGGCGCGGTTTCGCAGGAGACGAAGAAGACGACTGCCAGGAGCGGCAGAACCTTCCACCTCAGCGCCGCCATGTCTCCGCCCACTCTGCAAGAATAGAGAGAGAAATAACAGATAAGACAAACGGCCTGTCGCTCATTCAGTGCACAACAAACAGAGAGGAAGCACAGCAAAGCTTCTCCTTTCCCAGATTTATGTCACAGCTTTCAGGAATAGATGGTCAAATTCGCCTCCTTGGGCCACTAAACACGTCCCGAGCAGTTATTTGCGAGACCTGAGGGCGAAGAGGCTGCAGGCCGGGTTTCGCCGCCGCCGCCTTCAGTGTGCAGGGAGCAGCCAGGCAGCACAGAATGATGACTTCCTCTCGCTGCCAGTCCGCCGCTCTGACAGGAAGACAAACCCAACGCTGAAGGCGACAGGCGACCAAAATATACTGACGTGAAGCAGCGAGAAGGAACGGGACGACTGCTTGTCTCAGCAACTCTGACTTAAGACTTTATAAACCTTTTTTAAGCTGATTAGAACAGAAAGAAAGACGTTTTTCAGCCCGAGTGAGGAGCAAAGAGGAGACCTGCTCCCTGAGAACAGCAGGATTTAAAACAGGTTTGGGACTAAAGCGGAAAAAGGCCCCAAACATTTCATCAGTTAGCAGAAAATTGTCGTCTGATTGGACGTACAAATCTTCATCCACGTGCTCTAATATCCATTTGCCAACTCTTCCTGTAAAACATTTGTGTCCTTGTTGATATCTTGGCAGGTTCACCTGACCAGTTGATCAAGTTTTGAGGGCATTGACCTCACAAACTCTTCTGGATGTTGTATACCTTCATGAAAAAACAAGTTTCTATTGTTTTAACATCCCATTTCTGCTCCCTGACATCATAAATTAAAGAGTTTTGGTTGCTGTTCTTATGAAAATGACAAAGGTTTCTGGTTTTTACATTACAGTTCTTGCAAAATGGCAAAAATTTGTGTCTTTTTACATTAAACGTTCCTACAAAATTGTGAAACTTTCTGGGTTTTGGTTTTGCTTCTTGTAGAATGGCAAAAGTCTCTGGTTTTTGGTTTCTGTAACCAGCAAATAGCAAAACTTGTGGCTTTTTATTTCTTTGTCAAAACGCCAAAAGTTTCTGTTTTCATTTCTATCAAAATGGCAAAAAAGTTTCTGGGTTCTTTTTCATTTCTTGCACAATGGCAACACTTTCTGGTTTTTAGTTTTGTTGCTTGCAAGTAGTGAAACTTTCAGCTTTATTCTTTATGTTCCTGTCAAAATGGAAAAAATGTCTGCTTTTTTGTTATTGGTCCTAATTAGATAGCAAATGTTTCTGGTTCTGTTTTTAAAGCTTCTATCAAAATGACAGGAGTCTCTGGTTTTTGTTTTTGTCCTTGCAAAATAGCATAGGTTTCTTTATTTTAGTTAACATTCCTCGCAAAATGGAAACAGTTTCTGTTTCCGCCCCTATAAAAATGCCAAAATATTTTGGTCTTATTTTTGTTCAATATTAAACTTCATGAACTGACATGCATAACTGAACCAACTAAATTCAGAATACAGGATTTGCTACTCTTCATATTTAAAATAAAAACCAGAGAAGCATAGAATTGACATTAATTATTCAGCTTCTCAATCAGCTGTCCTTAAGTTTTGTAACTTAATGGCAAAAAATATAATAAATGTGCAGTTATATGATGAGCTGTACTTGTTTGTAGCAAACATATATGCATGTGGCATCATAAAACTACCAAATATATGATTAAGTGTCCTTTAGATTTAGTAAACAAAGACCAGAGAAGCATAATTTTGCACTTAAAAGTCCAGCTGCACTCCTCTCTTTGCTACTCTTCATTTTTGTAAGACAATGCCAGAGAAGCATAATATATTCAATGAAAATCCAGCCACTTCATCACCTGCCGCTTTTGCAATTAATGCCAGAGAAGCATACATATGTTTAGCACCATAAATCTAGATTAGTGTCCCTTAGCTTCACCGAAAAGAACACCAGAGAAGCATATTTCTATTAAATGTCCAGCTGCATAATTAAAGTAACTACATTTCCTGATACTTGATTCGCTTCCCTCCATTTCTGAAACAAATGCCAGAGAAGTCTAATTAAAGCAGCTAAATATTTAATATCATAACTGAGGATTCTGTGGGAAGTCTGTGTTTTTATCTCAAGGACACATCACAAAAACATCTGTTTCTGGGTGAATTCGGTCTTTGAATGTGCATTTCTAGGCTGTGATACATCCAGAATCTCAGAGAGCTGAGTAACAGAAGGTCAGTTGTGACCCAACAGCTTTTTTTTTTGCCCTCGAGGCGTCTTTGTGCGCAAATCAGGCCATGACTGACTCATCTGACTAAAGCCTGTGTGGCTGCATTAGAGCCGGGTCACACTGAGAGAAAAGAGGCTCGACACACAGCGAAGTGTTAACGCTTGATCCGAAAAAAGACGGAGAATTAATCATCGGGAAAAACAAAAACAGATGTACAATCATGTGGCGGAGAAACTGTGGAATAACTGTGGGTGTGGGTGCTCTTTTTCTCAAGAAAGTCCTCTTCTTACACTCTTTAATCTGCATGAAAACAGACTGTTTTTTTTCCCCGAGAAGTTAGAAAGAAAATTAATTTCAAACACTTAAGGAAAGTGTAAATGTATAAGTGGTGTTTCTGAGGATATACAGGAGGTCTGAGGTTGTTAAGTTCTTTAGATTAGTGCTGCAAAAAAATATCTACTTGTGTTTTTTAACATTTAGTTACTCAATAAATCAGGAGCTCTAGTGCTTGAATACATCCTTGCTGTCTTCTATCAGATTTGCCAACATCATAAAGTCAGATTTAAGAGCTTTTAAACGTCCGCGAGTGAAGAACTTGAATTGTTTGAGACATAAACGACAGTATTTTTGTCGTGTTATGAATTCACCGCGCGATCAAGGCTGAACGTTTCACTCTGAAAGTGACTTTTCACCTCGATGTCTGTCTGGTTTTTATAGCGTTTATATTCCAGCCGAACTCTTACAGATAGAAACCTTTTCTTCCTCTCCTCCTGTCCTTGCATCCTCTCCCTTTTTTACTCCCTTTCTCCTCACCGTCCACACTTTTTATCTGTTGGCAGTAATTCATCACAGACACACACTGTATATATCGTGCTGTAGGAGTTTCTCAGCTGCGGGCCGCAGAGGTTAATCTGGAGAGTCTTATTTTTTCTCCTCACGTCCTTGATTCGTAGAGGAAAACACTCTCTCTCTTTCTCTCTCTGACACAGACAGCATGCAGAGCAGGAAGCAGGAAGTCTTGATGCTCTCCTCCTCCTCGTCTGACTGCTGCAGAAGAAGTGATGCACAGAGTTTGGAGAGTTGTCCTGACCCTGTAAATACTTCTGTGTTTGTCCGTGCGATTGTGGGAGGAGAGGTTTTTGGGTTTTTCACAGCCTGTGTAGTCTCAAACACATCGAAAGCAAACATTTTATAAGATGAAATAAATCAAGAGTTTGAACTTCACCTGAAAGTCTGCATGTTAAATTTTCTCACTGTAGAATAAAAACGCTGTGTCCAGCTTATGAACAGGAGAGGAGCAGTGAGTGCAGTTTCATCTGGTATTTTTAGGATAAGTGTCTCTGTTCTTAGTCTGAGTGGTGGGAAATTTGCAGACAATCCTTGCTTAAGCACAACAATCATATTTTCTATTATTCACCTGCAGTGTTCGGTTTCCTGTTTGAATGATAAAAACAAGTCGCTGCCACCTATTGGTCTAATTGATTGTTAAATTATTATGTTTCTTTAATCATATTCTCGTACTTTAATGGACTTATGTTGCTTTATTTACATTTTATAGCGTTGAGCATATTGGATCTTTTTCTTTAAGATTCTATGTGAAATACTTTACCGCCGTATTGTCCTGTATGCAGTTTTTTCCTCCTTAATGTAATCAGTCTGTACCATTTCATAATAGTATTTAGACTAAAAATATATCTTGGGATTGAACTGGACAAAGTGGTTATTTTGTCTTTATAAATTTTTATTGTAGAGTTGTTTGCGTCTGTAACTCTGTAAATTTCCCTGTTGTTGGAGGAATGTAAAATCATCTTATCTTCAACTAATTTCACTATATTAAGGTCAGTCAATTGCCTAAGTTACTTTTTAATGGTTTGACTTAATGCAAATGTTCTAATAATGTTCGATTGCTTTGATCTTATTTGGTTGTTCAATGATGTCATACTTATATTATTGGTTTTGTTTGTTTCTTATAGGTCACTCTATTGCTTTCATAATATTCTATTGCTTTAATCTCCCTTTTGTTTCTTTCATCTCTTCCTATTGCTCTGATAACATTCAGTTGTGTTGCCCTCTATTAATTTGACTTCTATTTGTTCTTTTTGTCTTTTTTTTTGCTTTGATAACATTCTATTTCTTTGGTAACATTCTGTTGCTTTCATAACTTTGTTTCTTTGATATGATTCTATTGCTTTGAAAATATAATTTTACTTTAATAACATTCTATCGCTTTAATAACATTCTATTGCTTTAATAACATTTTATCGCTTTGAAAATTTTCTATTACTTTGATAACATTCTATTTATGTGATAGCACATACTCTTTCGATAACATTCTATTACTTTAATAACATTCTATCGCTTTGATAACATTCTCTTACTTTAATAACATATCAATTTGATAACATTTTTTGCTTTAACCTTTATTAATTTCTTCGATCTCATTCTATCGCTTTAATAATTGTCTATTTATTTGACCTCAATTTGTTGTTTTTATCTTTTTTGTTGCTCTGATAACATTCTATTACTTTAATAACATTCTATCACTTTACTAACATTCTATCGCTTTAATAACATTCTATCGATTTAATAACATTCTATCACTTTAATAACATTCTATTCCTTTAATAACATTCTATCACTTTAATAACATTCTATCACTTTAATAACATTCTATCACTTTACTTACATTCTATTGCTTTAATAACATTCTTTTGCTATGAAAACGTTCTATTTCTTTGATTACATTCCACAACCTTAATTTTTTTATTGCAATTTTGATTGTGTTTTGTAGCTTTGATCACATTTTTTCGTCTGTTTTCAGGGTGTCGAATTCGAGAGAACTATCTGTTAATATATGATGTTAACACCAAATGTTCTCTATGTTTACAAGCTACTGTTTACTTTTGCAGTGCAGACATCAGACTTTGTGTAAGCGCAGACAAAAACCCTCCACAGGAAACGTTTAGTTACTGGACCAAAAAGTCAAAACAGATGAAAATGAGAATGGAGAGCAGAAGCAGGAGGAACAAAATCTTGTGTATTGAAGTTCTGCTCCTCTTTAAAACACTAGATTTTGAGTAAAACGACAACAGCCCAGCACAAATAAAAATATTTCTGGTTTGTTTGATGAGTCAAAGTATAAACAGATGCTTTTTTAGCCAAACATACGTGAACCAGGCCTCAATAAATACTCTGATTTCTGCGCTCTGAATCACCCAACACCTTAAGTCTGAGCTTTATTTCAATATTTTTGGTGTCTGTATACTTTTGGCCATTTAGCATATGTTACTAACCGTGCCCTTTTCTAACATGGCCGCCTTTTTATGACTCATACATCCAGTTGACTTATCACTGCTGCAGGAATCCATGAGTCACATTCAAGCACCACGAGGAGTCCTTACAGAGTTTCAGATTTCAGTGCAGAGACACAAGAATGAGCTAAATTAGAAAGACTGGGTGGTTATTTCCAATATTCATGATGCTGTTAAAAATTGAAGGTGATTCAAAAGTTAAAACTGTCTTCAAACAGAGCTGACCGACAGCCAAAGCACATTATTATTTTTAGGTTACTTTGATAGGAAAGAGACAAAAACCTGAACAGCTGAGAGGCTGAGAGCAACAAATGTTGAACACAACCACTCCCTGCTGTGACACACACACTTAATTACCCTAAAAAGAGGGTGTGTGTGTTCGCCGGCGTGCGTGTGAATACCTCCGCCTGTGTTACGGTGTGTGTTTCTTTCCTCGCATTTTTCCTCCCGGAGCTGCCAAATACTCCAAATAGCTCCGACCTCTGACCCCTGACCCCGTGGCATTTCACACGTCGCTGTGGAAACAGAGCTGGAACAACGCTGCTCGCTGGCCGGCGTCCAGTCTCCTAATGCAGCGCCGAGAGACAACGATGCGTATAATCTGAATGTTTTTCGTATTTTCCTAATAACTCAGCAGCTGCAGAAAAAGTCTCTGGGTTAAAGTTTCTCCTGCATTAACATGAAGCCTTGCTCCTCAGCTCAGTTTGTTTAACTCTGACCTCATGTTTTGCCTGCAGGTTGATGCAAATAAGGAAATTCACCACAGGAGGGAAGAACAGAGGCGAACACGAGGAGGAAGAGATAAAATCACTGACTTGTTCTGGATCCTCGATATTCAGATACTGGTCTTATCTCTCAGTCTGGAGCCATAACAAACTGCTTTCTCTTCCTCTTTCATTCTTATTTATCTATATTTGAAGTGTCTTTTTGTTCCTTTTCATGACACTAAAATAATAGTTTTGTTTACTTCTTAACATGCTTCCTAATTCACGCATTTTTTCAACCTTTCCGTACGAAGTTACAGCCGTTTGTGGTTAGCGACAGAGCTCAATGCGGGATATTTGCACGCCTCGTCTGCAGGGTGTAATGCATGGAGGTGTTACGTCGGGGCAGAGTCGTTCTGTCTCTGATCTCTCCCTTTGAGGTAGTAACGGAGGAGAAACAGGAGCAAGACAGCGGCGATGTGTCGTGCCGATAACGGTGCCACGTGTGGGTGAATGTCTGAGTACGTGACGCTCCTGTTACGCCGTAATTTTGCTCCGCCGCCGTTGCAGGGTTGCAATATTTACGAGGCTGATGCCAAAGCTGCACAGCTCGTGTGAGAAAGGCTGAAAAAAAATAGCCTGACAAAGCACTGAAACTTTCTTTTGTTATCTGATTTAGATTCAGGATTCGAGAAGCTTTATTGTCATGAAATGCATGAAGTTTCATCCTCAAGATCCTGTTTTTAAGTCCAAGTAAAATAGCAATAACTAACTAAAAATAAGAATATAGGAAAGTTAGTTAGTCCCACACCTAATCAATACGTCAACATACAAGATTCTGACTCATACTGAAAATAAAAGGACATTAAAGAGGGGGTATTCTGTATCCCTTTGTTGTAATTGTGGATTTTTAGTACCAATGCTGGATGTTCGGACTGAGCATGTGCAGATTTTCAAACCTCTATATGTTAAGATGTTGTAGAGATTTGACTGTAAACAAACACAAACACACTGTCTAGTCTTAAAAAGACTTGATGACATCATCACATAAGGATCTCCTAACGCCCATGAAGGCCGGCCAATCAGCGCGAAGGGGGTTTGTGGAGTTGTGAGTCTTAAAGTGACGGCAGCAAAGAGCATAAGAGGGTAAGCGCAAAATAGGATCAGAGGCACATTTGAGGTTTACACAATAACATTTCACAGCGTTTCACCCTGAAACTGTAGTACATATGTCAGGCCTGTAGATGGCGATATAACTGTAGAAGCCATTTACATGACAAAAGTATAGAGGCCAAAGAACAGGGGAGCTGGGTATCTGGATTTTATATTAAAAACTTCTTCTGTAATTGTAGAAAAAGTGCAATAAATGCACATTTTGGTAGAAGTCAGTCAGTAGCTTCAGCAGCAGAAGAACGAAACTGTAGGTCACTGTTGTTGTTGTTGTTTGGTTAGTGGTGGACACTACGGCTGTCACTTTGCCCCAAAATGAAACTCGAACGCTTTTTGGACACGCTCGACAATAACCGGATATTGGACCGACACGACTGCAAAACACAGACACAAGCCGTTCGCACAATATTTACTTTTTTGATAAACAATGTTTATCATAAGCCCCGCCCCCTGGTGTCTGGCTGCAGTATAGGTCATAAGCCCCGCCCCCTGGTGTCTGGCTGCAGTATAGGTCATAAGCCCCGCCTCCCCATGTATTCCAGATATGAGCCGAGAAAACTTTAAAAAATTACGATACCTGGTAGAAACGTTTCTCTCATCCTTACACTAAGGTAGTATGACGATGTCATCTGGCTGCATGGTGTTCAGGTGTTTTTTTTCTGAGAAGTTAGTTTCTCATTAGTTATTGGACGTTAAAAACCACGATACAAGTTTCGTTTTACAATAGTTGACAGCTGCCGTTGGTGAGTAGTTTTTACCGGGGATATAAGAAACTTCGGGAAAGAGCCAAAAGGAGACTAAACCTTCTGAAGAAGAAGAAATAAATATTTTTATTTCTCTTTTTTACTTGGCTCCACCGGAAATTCTCTACTGCACAGACTCTGGCTGCACAATGGCGGCTAGAGAAACGGGGTTTTTTGGCTTCAAAAACGTAGAACGGTGACAGGTGGAAGCACGCTGTCCATTCTATATACAGTCAATGGTTGAAACTTGACACTAAATTCAGCATTAACTTGACACATGACAAGTTAATTCTGCTGTAGTGTCGACTGGGAAAACCAGGGTAGAAAAAAAAAATCTGTTTTTTTTTTTTTATGCTCGACCTCAAAGCTGCAGTGATGTTAACATGTTTGTTCCTCTGTTGCATGTGTGAGACTGTTTGTGTGAGCTGTCTCCTTCGGGACACGATGGGTTAGAAAAGATCATCCAGCTCGTCCTGTTTCCCACAGTCCCAAACTTTCTCATCACCCCCCAAAGAGTGTGTGTTATGTGACTGTGTAAGTGTGTGTGTGTGTTTATGAGGAGGCAGATTAAGCCAACAAGCTGCTGGATCCTGTCTGCTGCTGAACAAAGACGCTGTGAGGACAGTAACATTTCCATGTGTAAGGCGCCCGGCGCTCACTGTTTGATGGTTTGACTCCTGGAATTGGGCGAGAGACAAAGACTCACAATGGAGGACATAGAAGGAGAGAGAGACGGGGCGTGTGCAGACAACAGCACTCGTCTGTACATTACAAAGCAGCCGAATGGCCCTGTTGCCACCCACTGAGCGTCTATTGAAATTCAGAGTGTGTCTCTGTGTTAATGTCCCACCTGCCTCACACACTTTAACTACTGTACATCACATTACATTAAAAAGGCTTCAGAGCGGCAGCAGCAAGGACACCAGAGCTGTAAACGCCACATCCAGGCTGCTGAAAAACCTCTTTTAAATACAAACTCAAAATCTCATCGTCACCTTTTCTGTTCTCTTTTTTTTTTCTTTTTCCAAAAGTCAAGGATTTGAATCGTCTGTCGAGATTTCACATTTCGTCAGCGTTTAATTTCAGGGCTGCGTCAAAGAGCGATAAACATCACACACACCGAGACTCACAATCACTTGAAAGGTTTTTAACAGGAGCTGAATCACTGCAGAGGTCAGCTGCTTTCCAAAAACACCCAGACCCAGCCACTGAAACCAGCAGAATCATTCAATCACTCTAAAAATCAGAGGTTTTATGAGGCTTTTAGGTGAGATTCAGACGCTCAGAGCTGAAATAACTCTGAAACATCAAAACCTCCACATATAAAAATCAAATCATTAACTCAGATAAATTACACAGTAAAGAACAAATGATATCAAAGTGATTAACAAGTATATTGTTTTGATATCTTGCCAGCGAATGCACTGCAAAAAAATCAAAACAAAGCAAGTTTGTTGTTTTAATTTCTTGCAAGAAAATGTCATTTAATGTCAACTCACCAACTCCAAGAAATGTCTTACTTTGAAATATTGAATTAAAATGAGCATTACTGTTTGTCAAACTAACTTTTCTTCTCAAGTGGCGCATTTTTCCTCTTTACAAGCAATTCTGGGTCATTTTCTTGTCAAAAAACGACACAAATGTGACCATATTTGCTTGGAATAATACATAAATGCATGCTTAGATTTCAGTTTTTGCAGCGTAACCCTGCATCTGCACATCACACTGCAAAAATGTTATTCTAAACAGGTGTTAATATCTTATCTTATGTAACAAGTATGTCTCAAAAAATGTACACACTAAGTTTTTTGGATTGAGACATTATCTTTATACTTGGTTTTGTCTTTTGATATCTTGAAATCAAACATTTTTTTTAGACTTAAGTCTGTAAATCCAGTTTTTACCAAAAATTAGTAATATATTCTTACTATGACATCATTTTTTTGCAGTGTAATAAGCAAACAATAACAGGAATTAGTGTCTTATTTAAAGTAACAAGTATCTTGTTTAGTTTCTTGAATTGGGAGAACATCTTTCTGCTCATTTTTGTCTTTAAATATCCAAAATAACACATTAACTCAAGCAAACAAGCAGAGTTACAGGTCTGTAGGACTTCAGATTGAGCCTATTAAAATAAAACAAATCTCATGAGATCTAAAACATTTTTACCGTTGAGTTAAATAAACAGCAACTATATGCATGCACAGATTTTTGGAGGTTCGACTAAATGTCATAAACTTGGGTTATAGTAGAAAACGTTGCTGGTTTAAGACATTCAGGATTTATCTGGATCAATAATACTGACTGTGCCATGTGAGTTAACCAAACTATGCAGCTAAAATATAACAAATCTCCAGTTACGTCTGACAAAAGAGTCTGTTTTTAGGTTGCATCATCACCTTTTCATCCCATAAGAACAAAGTCAACATACAGGAAACAAAACCTTTCTAGCAAGAATCAAACACAAACATTTAACTTTTAGTCTTTTTCATCACATTTTCCAATAAAAAAAACCCAGAAACTGTTGGACTGACCTGCAGAAACAGCTGTTGATGTGGTTAATCTTTAAAATTCCAAACACTCTTCTTCTCTCCTTGTTGCTCTCTGCTCATCTGGGCACCGAGTCAAACTCTCATCTCCATAACAAACCAGCCACCAGTTACCTCACATTAGCTCCGCCCCCCTGACTTTCCCTTTCTAAAGGAAATACATGACAATGAGTTAAAGCTCCTGTGAGGAAGCTTTGGGTGTCTTTTCTTCACCGTCACGTCTCTAAACAGTCAAATACATCACATCACTGAAAATCTTTGAGTAAAAACTGTGTTTTTACATGGTGTGATTTTTCTCTGATTTGACACCTACCCTCCTGTTGTCTTTACAGACACTAAAAACAATCAAACATAAACAATCTATCATGTTGCTTTTGGTTTTATTTGCTTTTCTGAGTCATAAAGAAACATCAGAATTCATCTTGGTAAACAACGACAACAACAACAAAATTCTCACAGGAGCTTTAACCCTTCTATAAGGGAGCTTTAAAGCTCCTGTGAGGATTTTTAAACTGGCAATAAATTAAAAAAAAAAACAAATGCTGGTGTTAGTTTACAAATCAATTAGAGATAATAAGAATATAAAAGAAGAGACAGGATATTTCTAAGATATTATTTTCAACATTTGCTTGTGCTGTTGCCGGGTTGGAGTCAGGACCAGACCTCAAGTTCACATTTTCCAAATTGAGAGTAATTTGAAATAAATTTGCAAAGCAGAATGGACTTTGTTTATATTTTTTCACTATATAATAAGCACACATATAAGACAAAGGGATAAAATGTTGGTAGGGGGCGCCAAAGTCAGCAGAATGAGGTTATCACAGGAGCTTTAAAAAACATTTTTTTGTCCCTCTTCATCTTTAATCTGAATTGATAACTTTTTTTTTCTTTGTGACTGTAAATGTATATTTAAAATTGACGCTAAATGTGAGTTTGATGCATGTGAATAGGAATATTGTCCTTTTTCATCTTTAATTTTGAATTAATTAAAATTGAATGTTAATAATATAGCAAAGTGTATTGAAATTTGTCACTAAACGTTAGCTTTAACCATTTGAACGAAATATATTGAATTTTTTGCGACGGCTTTAAGTTTTAATCTGCATAAAATATGTTAAGGTGTTTTGATTCCTGCCATCACCATTGTCTTATCTTTCAAAATGAAGGCATAAAAGCCCAAAATAAACCCAAAACTGCCAATTTTATCACCTTTTGAGGCAAGAAACTGCCATTCCATCGCAACTTTATCACAAAAAACCCGAACTTTTCTGCTGAGCCTCCCAAAGCAAAAGCCTGTTTTCATTTTCATTGTCATATCAAAGCGTTATTGATCAGCAGAAGCTGGAACCAAGAAAAACTAGGCCGTCTGATCAAGCTGCAGACACTCATTAATAATTATTTCCACACTTCAGACACACCAAACTTCACTCCAGCTCAATATTTCACTTCAATCGAAGCCCAAACGCGTCCAAAGTACCAGAAGCTGGCATCAAATGTCTTGTTAATTTATTCTTACAGCGTTTGGTCCCAGTTCCCATCATAATTTAGCCAATTTAGGCTGTTTTCCCCGCACAGAAATCTTGTCTTCTTGATTATATTTGGCCAACTTTTGATTTTGAAAACAGTAAACTGAAGCGTTGAATCATAAAGCTGTACTTCATATGATCACTCCAGTCTGCTGTGGTTTATTCCCAGTAATTAGTGCCGCTCTTATTCTTCGTGGCGGGTTTTACTTTGTTCGTGTCACAAAAAATGACTAAGTAGTCACTGAATAATCCCTTTTTAATTTCCGTGATGTGTGTAATTAAGCTGTAATATTATCAGACCGGTCGTAAAAATGGAAACCAGGCTGTGAGACTGGAAACACGAAGCTGCCGTGGCCCCGAGCCAAACTGGAAACCAGTTCTGGAAGTTTCTGTCTGGTCTCGCAGGTGTGTCTTATTATATCACTGAGTGCATGTGTGTGTGTGCGTGTGTGTGTTTTCTATCTAAACCACTGTAACCTGAATGTCCAGCACTTCCTGTTTGCACATACCTGAGGTGGCCTGAATCACACACACACACACACACACACAGAAAAATCAAAAGATGCTTTGATGTTTTTAGATTTCAGAAGGACAAGATGTTTGTGGTCGAGGTGAGCTCACACACACTGGACAGTCCGGAGTGTGTGTGTGTGTGTGTCTGTGTGTGTGTGTGGTCCCCCACCCAATCAGCCCAAAGGGGATTACTCTAATGACTCTATTCTCTACTATTGTTTGAACCAGATTAGCACATGGACACACACACACACACACACACACACACACACACCCTCTGTATTCATATGCAGTAACCAACTGTTGCCAGAATCTCTCTACCCCCTTCTATTTATGTCCAAATGAGGACCCGTAGTTTAACCTTCTGAGTGGGAACATCTCACAGGGTCTTTCATACAGTCAGCGTTTAGTTATGAGCATAGGTCAGATCCATTGGTGACATAATATTTACCTACAACTATTTTTTAACTATTTGTTTTTATTGATTGTGTTTTTATCAATGGTGTTTTTAAGCTTTGGTCAACTGTGGTTGTTTTAAAATGTGCTATATAAATAAAGTTTGACTTGACTTGACATATTTCAGGAATTGAAGGAGCTTATTTATATAGTGTAATATACATAATTGGTGACTATGGGTAAAAATAACATTATATTACACAGTAGGTCATATATATGGGATGGTCAATCCTAGATCATCCTGTCTACTCATTTTCTTTTGTCCATTTTCTTTTGTTTATTTAAATTGTTATTATCTGCATTGTTATTATTTTTACCCTGTAAAATATTGTTTAACCTGTTTGTTCTTACCTGCACTTTTCACATTTTTGGTGTAAAGCGACTTTCAATTTTTATTGAAACGCGCTCTATAAATAAAATTTATTATTGTTATTATTATTATTATATATGTGTGTGGGTAGGCATATGTATATGTTTATATGTATTTATGCATGTAAACATATGGATGTTTATA
Organism: Thalassoma bifasciatum; assembly: GCA_008086565.1. Classification (NCBI taxonomy): domain Eukaryota; kingdom Metazoa; phylum Chordata; class Actinopteri; order Labriformes; family Labridae; genus Thalassoma; species Thalassoma bifasciatum. The sequence continues at coordinate 17,967 of RPOG01003924.1, read as the reverse complement.
TTTATATAGAGTATATGTACATAGAAATAGATAAAAAGTCGACAAACTAGACCTAAAGCTGAACAAGGGGAGGGAACTAATAAGTTTAACTTCTTTGCACTCCTTTTTGAAAATGTAAAAGAAGGTGAATTAGTGATTTTAAAACTACTTTTGTTTTGTTTTGCTTCATTGCAAAGTTTCTTTTTTTCCTTTGTTTCAATTAAAATGTTTAGCTTAGGTCCAAATCAGGTTTTCCTGCTTTGGTGTTGCTGTTGATTTCTTGTTTGTTTTGTCTCTTTATCTTTGGAAAGCGACCTTGGGTTCCTTGAAAGGCGCTATAAAGATTAAAGTTATTATTATTATTATTATTAAAAAAAGCAAAGTTTATCTGTTTGATAAGTGTTATTCTCTTGTTTTTCATTCATTCATTCATTCCTTTCTAAAAATGGGGATATTTCATGAGGCCCCCCAACTGTCATTAAAGGTAGAGTACGCAGAATTTTCCTCAAAAAAAGAAATATTAGTTTTTAAACGGGAACAATCCTGCTCGATTGTTGTCTCTATGTTTCATCCCCTTCTAGACATCCTCTCTCGCTTGTTTTGTTGATGTTTTTTTACTCGCTTCTGGTTAGAGAGCAGGGGTTTTTATGGGTAATGTGTCTTGAGTGGCTACGATAGCGGCCAAAACACAGAGAAAGAGTGATACTATATTTGCAAAGTGTCTCGTTTACCTGCAGGAAGTCAGGTGTGCGATGCTGCAGGTGCTCGCAGGGCTGTTTTTTACCGTCTGTGGTGTGTTTATGATGCTACGGCTGTTAGCCATAGTCCGGGGTAATGAGCATGCACAGCCACTGACACTGAGCCACAGAGGAGCCCAATTTGGATGCTGTTTATAAACAAATAAACAAAACTATTGAAAACTCCTGCATACCCTGCTTTAAAGACTGTGGAAACACCTAACACTTTATATTTAATACAAAATGAGGAGATTACCCGAGTTACTAAGTTGAATTTATGTTCCTTGTACGTGTATAAAGTTGGCGATAATTTTAGGAACAACTAAGCTGAACTTAAAGTATTTCTTTGAACTAACTCAATCCGTTAAGATTGATAAAGTCAATGTTTTATTTTTTTCAGTGAACCATAAAGTGGGAGGATTTTTTGGAAATGGGGACACTTTTTGGAGACCTCAAGTCTTTAGAGGACAGTGAATATATTTATACTTAAAGGACTCTGATTTAACCTGCAAGTGTAGATAATTTAGAGATAAAAAAAAAAAAAACAGCCGCGTTCACTGTTCTGGACAAAGTGTTCCTGTTTATCTGTTTTGATCTGCAAAGAGGGGACAATCTAGAAAAGTGGGGGCAGTTCCTGGGGTCCTCGTAAAGAAGAATGAAGCCTGTGATGTATTTCACTCTCATTTCTATGTGCAGTTTCAATCGATGTAATTCTGCTAATATGTTAGTCGCATCTTTGCAGGAGTTTTTATGCTGCTGTCTGGTGCAGCTCGCTTTACCGCCTACCTCTCCCACTCAGCGTCTAAGTGCTTCTGTTTGAGATGCTACAGTAAATTAGTTGTGCTGCTGCTTTTAGTTTTCACACACTTTAGAAGAACTTGACAGCAGACAGTGGTTTGCTTGAGGTGGGATGCTGCATAACGGAGCTACTTCCAGACAACTGACGAGTCTATTTTGGGACCTGACTTCTCACTTTTGTAAGTGCTTTGGCTTGTTGACATTTTACTGATGTCTGGAGAGAACTCTTGGATTACTATGAACTACAGGAATTCAGAGAAGGGGTGGCTTTTCTGTGCTGTAAATGCTGGAGACTTTGGAGTGCAGAAGATCACACATGGTCCCCGCAGAGACAAATGTACATGTATGTTGGAGACATGTTTCCTGAAGTGTTGTTGGATGAACTGCAAAGGTCTTTCTTCAACAAGAGATCAGGTTAGAGTCTGAAAGATGCAGACTTATGTTTCTTTTCTCTGCAGACTTTCTCTCGTCGAAGACAGCAGAGTCGGCTTCGTGTGACAGCACATACCTGCTGCCTGTACCTTGAGCTGCAAATACCTACGAACGGATATAAATACTCCTTCATACCGCGGCTGTTCTTCTGCAACGAGGTGACATTGGCTCAGTCACACCTGGAAAACACGGTCGTCTAGGATAAAGTCAACATTGTTTAACCTGAATACACCTTCAGCGTAGTTATGCAGTATGGCATCAAATATTTACATAACGCAACGTAACCACATGGAGTAATATTGTGACAATTGTCATGTCATGACGATTAACATGAGTTTGGTTCTGTCCAAGGTTTCTGCCTGTTAAAGAGAAGTTTCCAGAAATGGGTGTTAGACTCAGGGTTTTGAGAGAAGTCACAAATTCGACTATTTATCTAATATCTTCTTTCTATTTTTTTTTCTTTTGTCCTGTAATTTTGTACTATTTTATGTAATTTTGACTTAAATCTTAGAATTTTTATTTATTTTTAATCAAAATTTCAACTTTCTATCTCAAACATTGCCTTTGTTTCAAAACGTAGACTTTTGTCGTCTTAAAATTTTGACCTAAAATGAGAAAGTTTAGACTTTTTTCACATAATGTTAAGTTCATTTCTTAAACTCTGGAAGTTTATTGACCTTTTGTCTTAGAATTTTGTCTTTATTTCTCAAAATTTCCACTTTTCATTTTAAAATATTGACTTTTTATCTCAAAGTTTGAAACGATTCTTACCTTCAGTTTTCATTTTCATCCTCATATTAGAGTAAAAGATTTTGATGTTTCAATGGTTTGATGTAATTTTCTGTCAAGTTTGTAAAATATTACTGTACATTGAGAAAACTTCACTAAAGTTTGATTTAAAGAAAATCGTGAATGGAATTGAAATCGCAGTATCTGCTAGAAAAATCGCAATTAGATCTCTTTTCTGAAATCGTTCAGCTCTAACGTGATGTGGTATTTTATTGCTCTATCATGTCTTTTTGTCTTATGTTGTGTTGCATTAAATCGTAATGTAACGTTATGTAATATAACCAAATGATATAGCATTGTGACAATATGTCCCTTGTCAATTTTTGAGGCACATTTCAACGTGACATGACAGCATAACATGACACGGAGTAGGGCTGAACGGTCCTAGAAAAAGATCTAACTGCGATTTTTCTGGCAGATACAGCGATTTCAATTTGATTCACGATTTTCTTTAAATCAAACTTCAGTGAAGTTTTCACAATTTAAAGTCAATTTACAAACTTGACAGAAAATTACATCAAAAGCTTTTACTCTAATGTGAGGATGAAAATAAAAACTGAAGGTAAGAATTGTTTCCGGTCAATATTTTATTAGGAAAAGTGGACATTTTAAGAAATAAAGACAAAATTCTGAGACAAAAAATCAATAAACTTCCAGAGTTTAAGAAATCAATTTAACATTATTTGGAAAAATGTCCAAACTTTCTCATTTAAAGTCAAAATTTTAAGATGACAAAAGTCTGAGATAAAAAGTCTACGTTTTGAAACAAAGGCAATGTATGAGATAAAAAGTTGAAATTTTGATATAAAAAGAAAAAACTCTAATATTTATGTCAAAATTATATGAAATAAATACCAACTTAAAAGATAAAAGGCAAAAAAAAAATTAAGGAGATTTTTAGATAAATAGTCGAATTTTGACTTTTCTCAAATCCCTAAAACCTATTCCTGTTATTTCTAGACCAGACTTTCCAAATTGTATTTTTAGTTTTAAAAACTGAAGAACAAAAAGAGCTATCTTTGATTTTGACTTTTAAAAATGATGTAGTGCAAAATATTCCTAATTGTGTCAAGTTAAATACAATAAAATACAAAACAGTTCAAAACAAAATTCAACTATCCCAAGGAAAAAAGGATTTTTCCCGACAGTTTTACACTCAAAGACAGGTGTGTGTGAAACAGCTGAAAAACAGACCCTGGGTCAGTGAGGAGCAAAAAAAATCGCAGCTTTGGCGATCACATGATCACGATGTTTGAAATTGTGATTTTGATCAGAAAATGATAAATTAATTACAACCTCACTCAATGGGACCCATACAAGTTGACTTTTTGTCTCTTTATTGAACATAAAGTGATCCTCGGTTGTATGTAAAATATGGATGCTAGGATGCCAATAACTTATATCAGCAGCGTGTAAGACAGCATCTATTCTGCATTTCCTTCTCAAAAAGTCAGGTGAGAAAAACAAACAAAAAATATACATGTATTGACAAATCCTGCCCTGACAGATTTAAGACCTTTGAGTAATTTATTAAAGACCAGAATTTAACATTGTAATGAATTTAAGACTTTTAAAGAAACCCTGTTGTTCTACCTTGAGGTGATTTAAATTTACATTACATAATGTTACAGCTGCATTATATTAATCCTACCTTAATGTGACTTGAGGTAAGAAACATAACGCGAGGTAAAGCTTATGAAACATGTTGTTAAAAACATAACAAAGAGTAATCAGACGTGACAGGATAAGTGATTCAAAGGAAAAACAAACAGATGACATCCTCTCGAACATGACATCATTGAGTAAACCTTTAACTTCTCCCTCAGCATATTCCCGCCGTCACAAACACCTGCACCACACCTCGAGCTCGGCGCACGCTGCAGGTGTTGTGTCATCGCTTTCGAACGCTTCCACACCTTGAACAAACAGTCGCCGTGTCACAGAGCGAGATATCAGGCGACTGGGAACGAAGGCGACTGCTGGAGGCCACGAACACGCCGGGCAACAACACGAGCGTTTTACCGTCAGACAGGAAACTTCACACGTGTCTCAGCTGACTCACTGGTTTTAATGGTTTCACCACTGGTTTCTGTGTCTCCTTCCTGTTGTTGAACCAAAAGTGTTGCTCAGAGGTACTGTGGCAGGAAAGGCTGGCATCAAACGTGTGACCTTCTGCAGACAGGATGTGGCGTCTAACCTCTGATCCATGCACACACACACAAACACACTCACACACACACACGCGCTTATCCGCTGGCAGCAGCGGTAGCAGAAGGGGATTATGGGAGTGGATGGCAGATGAACAGCAGGCTGGTACGAGGTAAAGATCAAGCATCATCACAACACAGTTTTAAATCCAGAACAACATATTTATTCCACATGTTGGACTACGGCAGGAGCAGGGGGACAAAAAGGAAACAAAGTGAAGCAGTGAAAACACCTGAGTGCTTCTGCTGAGAGACTGAAACACCGACAATAAACCAAAACTGGAGCTCAGCTGGTGGATCTGTATCCAGACAGTCAACATTTTACACATCTATAAATCAGCAAACATCTGTTTTTGATGCCTTTAATAACAAAAAAGTACCAGCAGATTTATTTGTGACTCCTAAAGGGCCTGAATTTTGCAGCACATCCTGAAAGAGACAACACATTATTGTGACTTCTCGCACTCAGACGTAAGCAACGCTTGCGTCACCTATATTTACGACATCATTCTCTCCCTCTTTCCCACGATATTCACTTTCTTATCCTCCAAAATCAAGCTGTGCACACCCATTCCTGCACCAAAAGACAAATAAAGAAACCACCTCTTCTTGAAATCTGCTTCAAACAAGCTTCACTGCTTACTACGCCAACAAAAAAAAAGGTCTTTTGAGTTGTCTTTGAATGTTTGTTCATGGTTAATATTGGCTGACGCATTCAACGTGATGATTTTACGATAAGGCCCACGTGGATTGAGGAAACTATGCAACGGCTGACGAGATGGGAGGTGAAGAGAGGCAAAGCTGTGAAGCACACTTTCATTCAAGTCCACTGTCTCTAATTAAGACTTATAAATCAAAAAGTTGGCTTTTTTGGCTGCCAAATTGGCGTAAAAGTTGTATAAAAGAACAACCTGTGCATCCATGCAACAAGCAAAAAGTACAAATAGCTTCAAGTTAATTTCATGCACCAATCTAAGATGCAACTACGTGACGTGAAACATCCAGGTGTTGCAACATTTTGCAATGAAAACAAAGTTTGAGGTAAAATGTAAAAGATCTCATGAGGCAATTCTTGATTTGTGGTTCATCTCACCGTGCTCTTTTGAATAAGTTTTCAAAGTTTTCACTGGCGTTGAAGCAACAGCTGAGTCCAGTGGTCCCAAAAATGGGCGTGGCTAAATGCTGACCCCAAAAATCCCTAAACGGGAATTTCTTGAAATGGTATATTCCATCAAGTTTATAAAATCTGTACTAAAACACTTGTTAAGATCAGAATGATTCAATTATTTTTTCTCTAAATTGCAATTACAATTTATTGTGCAATCATTTTGGGCTATTTTTTTGCTACTTTATGGCCATTTTCTAAGTTTTCACCCAATTTTCTTGCCATTTTTTGATGCATTTTGACCATTTTTGCCATCTCAAACTTATCTGTATTGCTACTTTTTTCATTTTTTAGCCTCTTTTCAACACTTAAATTGTTGCTCTTGAAAAAGTAGCAGCAGCGATTTGACTCTTTGGTTGTGCATAACTGGTTGGTTGTACTTAAAGAAGAATGTATTTGGTATTCTGGGACATTTCAGGTTGAGGAAATATTGCAACAGGCTGTATTGCAATTGAATCTAACTTGTGATTAATTATCCAGCCTTACACTTGTTGAATTTTTAAGTAAACACAGAAAATTGGGAATGTATGAACATTGTTTTCTACTCTCTTTGCTGCCACGTGACCACAACGAGAAACAAAAACATCAGTTTAATCTGCTTTATCTACAGGAAACACTAAGTTAGATAAATGTTTTAGGCTTAATCCAGAATGAAATCATTGAGACTTGCCATCTAAACCAGGGATTCCCAAACATTTCAGTCCACTACCTTCAAAATATTTCAGACTAGTCACTCACTACTGTGGTAACTCACCAAAAGGCAAATTCATAAACAGACAAAAGTGAACAAAAAAGATTCATAATTCAGCTGATGTGTAGAAAATCAGGCAACCTGAGCACAAATTGCTGTGGTTCTGAAAAAAAAAAAAAAAAAATTCCAACCACTTTAAGGGACTGAAGAGGTCGCTGGTGTCTGGTGTTATTTTGGGATCACACGATGAAGAGTATGGAAGCCTCTTCTCCTACTTTAATCTAAGAATGTGTGGAAAAAGAAGACTTCTTTTGGTCATACATGAACTCATTTCTAAATATCAGTAGTGGAATAAAGAAACTTAACAAGTCAGCTGGCAGAGACGACACCTCCAAACTGAGCGACATCCAAACTACTACAGTGAGTCAGGAGAACAAAAGGCTGCACTGTTGAATATTTAACAATTATGGTTTAAAAATAAGTGAAATGCCAAGACATTCATTTTCTGAGAGTGATTAATTGCTATTGCAGCAAGAGAACTTTTGGATTTCATGTGCATCACGAAGTGTTTGACGAGTATCAGAGCGTACGCTGATGACTTATTGATCTCCATGCACAAATCTTCAGGGATACTGGGAAGTAAGCTCCAGGAGGTGTTACGCAAACTGTTCTTTACATCAGGGAGACTGAGCTGCACACACACCTTTTCAGAAGAAAGCAGCTTGATATCAAAGCGTGAAATCAAAGTGCAGAGATGACTAAATGCATGATGCTTCTGAGGGTTTTTGAGGGTATTTTCCACCATGTAACTAAAAATTTAAAAAAAGAGTTTTGTGTCTGCAAATGAGGACAAAGCGTCCATGCTGCGGCCTTTAAATATTGCACCCACCGTTTTCCATAACTCATCCTCTCATAATTGATATTCCAGCTGCTCGTACATCATGTACTGCAAATATGCAGAGATGTTTTGCATGACGGTGTGAAATGACACCTGGTGCTCAGAGTGCGAGCAGGCAGCAAACCATCAAACAGCCCGCGAGCCTCGTTTCAATCGACTGGAAAGAAAAGAATCAATACGGCAATATAATGTCGGCTCAATAAAAGTGCTTTTAGTCGGGTTTACGGCAGGAAACCTGCGCCTGTCATCTGTCCGGCTGTGGACTGTCTCTACCTCATGTCGACGTGGGTGTTTGTGATTCCCTCAGGGTGCTTTCTAATGGTTTCAGCGACCTTTGTAAGCCTTCTTTCTTTTGTTTAAAATCAAAAATAAGGAAAGGGAACCGACGCCTGGGGTAATGATTTCAGATAAGTGCTGTCAGTGCAGCTTTCGTTGATCGTATCATTCGGATACAAGCTTTTCAGTGTGTTTTCTATTGAATTTTGTGTTTTTTTTCCCTAAGAAATGCATCAAAGAGGAGAAGAGCAGTCAGCAAAAACCTCTTACAGAACAATAAAATGCACATTTACTCCTATTTCTCCCACATTCATCCACTCAAACTTGGACAAAGCAGCTATTTGTTGCAGCTCTCTATGCATGTCTTCTATTTGAGGTGATGTATAGGAATATTTTCATGTGGTTTCAGCTTTTAAAGATGTGTTTAAGCAGGTGTTCACTTCACCTGCATGTATAAGGAGTTTCAGGGGTTTTAGATGTGGTGAATGTGCAACAAAAGGCCGTGAGCTGTGCATGTTTTTGATGTGACTAACCGCTCATTTGTCACACACAGACACCATAACAAGAAACAAACCCTTTTTAATTCTTTAAAGTTGACTAAGCAGCGTTGAAAGAATAGGTTTGTTTTTAACGAGGGAACAGGTTTTGGTTCCTCATTCCTGTCCGCTCTCCTGGGTCACACCTGAATTGAAAACCAGCCATGAAACTCTTTAATCGGAGCGTGGACGGCTCTTTTTTCTGCAGCGTGGGGGTGTGAACGTGTGTGTGAGGTTTCCATTTCACACACCAAACCCATTTCCACTCTCCCAGCTCCCCCGTTTTAATGACGGACACCGACGACACGGCTCGCTCAGATCTACAAATTACACGCAGAGCGGACCTCCTCAACCCCCGTCCTTCCTTCTTCTTCTTCATGTGTGTTTTTTTCATGTCATCCCCTGACTAACCCGCCCTCCTCACCCTCCCGCTGAGCTGTGGACGACCAGGTTGTTCTGGTTTTATCCGTGCGAAACTGGACGGAGGCAGCGAGGTTTCCCAAAAGCTTCGGTATCAAACCTCAAAACATCGCTCTTCGACCCGTGCAGCTCGGGTGACACTAGGGCTCGCCGTCCAAACTGGCCGCAAACCTCAAGGAGATTATCTCCATCTTGTTTCATCCAATTCTGCTGCAAAGTGAGCCTCAAATTCACAGGGCTGGAAATCTGATACAGCGCAAAAGGTGAAGCCCGAAAACCGCAGAGGGTTTAACGAACCGCTTTCCAATAACAGTGTTAAGAAATTTAAAGCCGCAGAGACAGAAATTTGATTTATTTCGAGCAGTTTTAAGGTGGAGGACGCCAAACGCTGAGGGTGCATGAAGCTCCTCAGCTGTTCTTGCACAACGTCTCCGCTCGGGCTGCAGGGTTTTTGAGGGTGACGTGACAGCTGGAGGGGGAGGTCAAAGGTTAAGTAAAGGTAGCAGAAAGCTGCATCCATGAGTTGGGAACATGCAGGAGCATTGGCGTTTGGTGGCGTTTACAACCACAGCTCACTCTCTGTCAGGGAACGGCAGATGCAGTTTGCATGTAAATACCCAACTCCCCTCTCCCTCCCTCCTCCCCTCTCTCTCTCTTCTTCTCTCTCTGTCATGTAGAGCGCCTCGAACGCCCATCCTCTCTTGCTCTACCACTAAAGACTCGGAGAGAGACCTGGGGGGACCGGACGGACTGGATTCCCTTGTGGTGACACTGCTGCTCCTTCATCAACACCTTGCCTCTCACGTCTACATTTACAGTCCACACTGAAACTCCTCGGCCTCTATTTGGATTCTTAACAGAAAAACAGTAACCTAATACCCCTCACAGGGGCGGGGGGGTGAGAGAGGGTGTTTAATTTGGTGCTACAGGTGCCTGAGAGGCCTCAGGTGCAGCAGATATGTTCGCCTCCTCGCCTGTGTGACTGGTTTATGAGCAGCAGAGGATGAATGGACGGTTGTGTTGTTGCTTTAAGCAGCCTCAGGAGTCCCTGAAGGCAGATTAGCTGCAATATTACAGCAGGAAGACAAACCTCTGATTGTAATGACGGGCTTTTTTACTGCCATTTTATTCCCCTTCTATACACAGAGTCCCTGCAGAACTCTTTGATGGAGGAATAATGAAACCCTGCTGTGATGCTGCACTGTAGGGAACTGTGCACACACACACATATACACAGATACAGACACTGTGTACTGTACTTTCTTCCTGAAATGTGTTGCCATGAAATGATTTTGCAGTTTCAGAGAGGTTAAGAAAGCCTGAGTGACCCAGAGGAAGCTGCATTTTATTACTGACAGACATGGAGGTAATGTTGAGGACGGAGGGGGTCGATATGGATCAATACCACTGTAGTGTAATACAGGTAAAATACCCATCAGAGGGGATCAGGCTCGGAATATGAGAATCCAATCGCTGCAGATGGGTTTCTTTTAGCCAACAAGTGTTCTTTTCAATGTAAGATAGGGAATTATGAAGGCACAAGTGCTCGTGTAGGCGAAAATGGGAGTAAAGTGATTGTACTCTCCGTGCGTAAAGAGTCTCCTCCTAAGCTGCACTCCTACATGAGAAGATGAATGAATATATGTCACAGGGACACTGTTATGTAAAGATCTAGGAATAAAATTCGCGTCTGTGGAGAGAACTTCTGGACCTACCTGGACCGGGTGTGAGCCGCGCGGTTCCCCAGCTCAGAGCGCTCCAGCCCGGCTACAGGCTCCCGCTCCTCCTCGGTACCCAGGCGGAGCCGCACCAAAGATAAAAAAAAAAAATCCACGAAATTAGCAATCCACGCAAAAGCAAAAAAAGGTGAGAAACAATCCAGTTGAGCAGGAAAGGGTGATAATTCCTCCAATTCCTCTGTCAATGTCCAGTTTCACTGTCGTGACCAGCGCTGCGCGTCAACCCGGAGGTCCTTCCTCTCTCCCGGGGAACGATGAATGGAGCCCAGCCGGGGGAAGACCCGTCCGGACTGGGGTGGCAGGGAGGCAGAGAGGGGGGGGGGTCACTCACTGGTACTCCGTGACGAGGGTTACACCGAGAGCATCCTCCGGTGCTGTGGGTGGAGGTGGAGGTGTAAAAAAAAAAAAAAAAAAAATATTTAAAAAAAAAAAACGATCACCCAAGCCCAGAAACACCAGGTCCGGTAGGTTCCCGGGAGTTGCCAAACAGCGGTCGTCCTGTTAGTTTCCACCCCGACGTGCAGTCACCGCTCTGCCGCCTTAAACTCTGTCCGCCTCCCGGTCCAGCAGCACGGAGCTCTGTGTGTGATGAGAAAGTGGAGTGAATCCAAACGGCTGCGCTCGCGCTCCCCTCTCTCTCTCTCTCTCTCTCTCTCTCTCTCTCTCTCGGTCACTACCCGGCTGTCTCCCCTTCCCTCCTCCCCTCCCTCCTCTATACACTCTCCCTATACACTACACCGGGGGGAGGGAGGGCGGAGCGAGCATCCTCCCCAACAACTAACTCTTCGTGGGTTTCCCAACATTACTCTTCTTTTTTTTCTTTACATGAAGAAGCAGAAACAACTTCTCTTCTTTTTAGTATTATCAGCCATTTTTACAGCTAAAGCAGGTGCTTTTCTGTCTTTATAACCGTTTAAATTAAAACTGTATGCGGCAGAGTGAGTCTGGAGTCACAGGTTTGAGTCTCCATGACACAAAATTAAAGAAAAACCGAGTAAAAAGGGGTAAAAATCGCTTACAGTTGCTTCTTTTCTCTTTCAACCACCTCTATCCCTCCTTTTTTCACTCATATACAGTGAATAAATCTCTCGTTTCTTCCTCCTCTCTCTGCTCCGTTCACAGCCTCACTGAGGCGGGAAGCTGCCGTCCCTCGCGCTCTGAGCGCCACCTACAGGCGTAAAGAGGCACGTGACAGGCAAACTGAGAGCTCGAGCTCAGTGAGAGAGAAGAGGCTTTTTTTTCCCGCCACTGAGGAGCAGAAGACAGCAGGCGAAACAGAACAAAATGGAGTCTAGAGTGTAAAATAAAGTGATATTTACTCGACATAATGGCTGTTAATACAACAGCGCCTATATGAGCACGAGGCGGCATGTGGTGGAGGGAGGCTGCGATCCAAAGCAGCTTACTCGACTGTGATTTTACACACAACACATATGGATTATGTTTTTGCATATGGCGGCCTCAGTTTCTGTGCATCTGCTTAGGGAGCTAAGCCAAATACATCAATCAAAAATCATTTTCAAAGCAGCATTAGGAGTTAATTTATTATCCTTTTGCTTTTCCAGGACTCCTTTTAGGATCAGTAATGGTAGGGTGACCGTTAGGGGTTTTGCATGGGTCAGGGGTCTTTCTGTGCTTCAAACTCAGTTAAACAAATATTCTGAATTCCCCAGAAAAGAACACTTTACCTGGATATACTGAGAAATAGCCCAAAACACTCACAAAAAGTTGCTTTATGAATACTATATTTATCAATTTAAAGCAATTCTCCTAAACAATATAATCAGTCACATACAAATATGGCATGTTCTAGTCCAGTGGTTCCCAACCTTTTCCAAATCAGGACCCACTTTTAAAGCTCACAAATGTTTGAGGCCCACCTCCAACCCAATACATACTGCTATATTCGTTTTTTTTAGAACCCCATTTGTAGCAATGACCCAAAATTTAATTAAAAAAAAATGTAATAAAACCCAAAATGTGATATCTGGCAGATAATGAAACACGTTTTTGGCTTAACATCTATCAACCTCTTGCCCAAATTATGACAACTTGTTACATTCTGGTGCAATTACTATATTTTGGGTTTTACTTTATGCTTTTTCGTTACATTTCGGGCTCAGCACTCCGGTTACACTTTTGACATTTTTTGGAAATTTGGGATTTATTACATTTTTTTTCAATGACATTTCAGGTTGTCGTTATTTTTCAGGTCATGCTATCTATAGAGGAATAACATGCCTTCTTAGGGGACTTTTTTTCATATATTAAAATCAGAACTGTTTTAATTTCCTTTAAAACTTAACTGAGTTAAACATTTTGAACGTTGTTATTTGTATTTGTATCTTAATTTTTCTGTTTGTACCTTGTATCTTTATATAATTACACTCCAATAAAATACTTGTTTGGAAATGATTTCGCGGCCCACTTGCTATACCTTCGCGGCCCACCAGGGGGCCACGGACCACAGGTTGGGAATCGCTGCTCTAGTCTTTAATAGTTATTGACTCAAGTTCTGTAGGAACACAAGTATTCAGATGTTTAACAAAATAAGAAATAATCACCTCTCTTAAGTCTGACACTTACACCTTAGTTAGGAAAGTGAGGTAGAGAACCATTCTTCAAGATAACGTCCCAATTATCATTTACGTAAAAATAGAAATAGTGCCTCAAAATATTGAACGAAAAGAAAAAAGAGAGGTAGCCTATTCTTAAATGTTTTGTTGTGGTGATATGTGCTTGCAGATCGTTGTAACCATTATCAGCCACGGAGACATAAGTTCCAGCTTTGCAGACTGTACATTCTGCCTCCCATTTGTGCCGAACCGGACGAAAACAGGGGAACTTTTTTTCGCATTTCATCTGTGAAATGACATTTGCGTTTCGGCATTTTCTTTCTGTTTGAGTGTTCTCTCGCAGTGTGCCTACCTGCCTGTCAGCCTGTGAGTGAGTGAGAGTGGAGCGTGGAGCGCCTCTGTACTGATTTGTGAATGAATGAATACACGTTCCGGGGTTCGGCTCAAACTCCACCTCTCAGAGCGTGTTTCTAAAGGAACCACTCAACGTGAATGATAAATACACTGTTCTGTGACGCGCTCAAGCTACGCAAGATCAAAAACCCGGACATTTGAAGGATTTTATAAACCCCGACCGGACAGGCCGGGCAGCCTCTTATAAGAGGACATGTCCGGGCAAAAGAGGACGTATGGTCACCCTACACTTGCACCAATATGGTACCCATACAGCCAGTACCAAGGAATTGGTACCAGAATAATATTTAATGTAATATATTCATTTCTCAATATACCAACTTTTCCAAGTTTGTTTATTTCCAAACGATATTCAACAGTTTTTACTGTAATATCACAGTTGTTTCACAGATTTCTTCAACATGAAAACCCTTAACCAAAAGCAACTACAACTGAATAAATTGACCACAACTACGCAGTGTTTTTTCTTCATTATGCACAAACTTAAACCCAGACCTAACTGCCCAGTGCCCATGTTCAGCATGGAAAAACCGACTTGTCAACTTCATAGCAGTCACAAGGATGCATTTAGGTGCTGATACGTGGTACCATTTAGTTTTACCTGCACTGGTACTGATTGTAACAACACAATTTGGTAGGTACCTATAAAAGTATAGTATTGGGTAGCCTCAATACATTTCCTAACTTTTACTTTGATATTTTGAGTATTTTCAAAAGAAAACCATGGTTGTTTCGAATCCAGTACATTTCTTAAAGTGACAGTGCTACTATTGCTTTGAAATCTGTGTCATAATTTTATTTCATTTTCTGAAATTCAATCTGATTGTTAAGTGTCCGTGTAGGTTTAAATGTGATTATAGTCCAAGCTGTGCTACGCATGGACATATCCACAGCCCAGTTTTAAAATGCAAACTAGTTCATATTATTATAACTCATATAGTTTACTGCTCACAAAATTCACCACAGCCAACAAAAATTCAGAATCCAATTCAGGAAAGCTTGTCAGTGTATGTAGCTTGCTAAAAATTTGCTTTATTCCATACATCAGTGCAAATCTGAGGCTCAGTAGAAAACAAAATACTAGTGTATTTCAATTGAAGCCTCAACCTGACTGAGCAGGATTCAGATTTGAACTTTGGCTTGAGTAATAAGACTGTGTACTTTATCCACTCCTGATAAGAGCGCTGTAAAACTGAAACATCTTAGAAAATCAGTTACTTAGGTTGTTTCGAGGTGGATAAACTTCCGTCTTGAACTAAGAAGTGTTGCACCATTGAGTGTTCTCACTTCTTTTCAGATATGTTAATAGATGTAAAATCAGTGATAATAGTTTTCAAATGACACAGAAAAGTATTGTTTTACTTTCTATCTGTTGTTTGATGGCTTGTTTTTCTTTTACGTTTGTTGAATGCATTTAAAATGAACAATTCTGATGTTAAAATCTAATTATGCAACCCTCTTTAGAGTGGTAATTCAAAATTACCATCAATTTTATCCATGATGTTCACTGGAGGACAAAGAGATTGCACAGTAGTACCATAATTTGCATCATTTACCATTAAGCTGTAATATTGTTCTTGTGTTTTTGAGTAAACATTCATAATTTGTCTTTAAATTACACCAAACAACTGCATGAAGAACCATTTTAGAGATACACATGTAAGCCCACCATAACCCTACATTTCTTCTGTATTTTTATTTCATGTTGAAATGCCAAATGTGTCTCCTAAAGAGGTCAACCAAAGCTGGTATATCTTGAGCTGTTAGAGTTGGCCAACAGCATTATTATTATGATTTCTTACTCCCCTGTCGCTGCCGGCCGTCTCTGTGGAGCCTCCTGCTCCCCGGGGACCGCCTCAGCACCAACCAGCCTGCAGTGAGTAATCTGAAGAACCAAAGGCAGTTCAGTAATCTTACTTGGAGGCCACAGAAATTCTGGAGATCCAAATAAATCTCTTTCCAACAGGAGGGTTGGCATCTCCATTTTTTCTTATTTCCAGAGAGCTTCCATAATCCAGGAGGAGCTTGTTTCCTGCAGGGAAGGAAATATTTTTCCTTGTTTATGCCTAAACAAGATGTGATTTTTTTTTTTTTTTTGCTAACTCAGCAGTTTAGAAGATATTGGGACCATGAGTTTTTCCAATCAGAGGCTTGAGAAAATATGTGTATTTTATTTCTTTTGAGAGTCTAATTTTTCTTGGCTGTCTTTCCCGTCGCATCTTACTAATCCTGAAAAAACTACACCAGAACATCAGCTGTCAATCATCATGAAACACGACACAAACCCCCAATTTTAACCTTGAATAAGGAAAGAAACATTTCAGAAAAAAAGGAGGACTTTTACACAAAGTAGCTCAGTTATAACTCCGAATCACCGCAGCATTTTCATAGATGTGAGAAACCTTTTTACGAGGTGTATTTATTTTTTAAAGTTTGACCACAGCCTATTGAAAATGAATGGGGAGATGGAGTTTTTGACCTATACTGCAGCCAGCCACCAGGGGGAGCTATTTTTGGAGCTCTTGCCTAGATGGTGTACATGTTTTTGTACAGTCTTTGGTCAAAACAAGGACAAACAATTAACCCCAGGAACTCAAAGTTCTTGGAAACAGCTTTATCATTTCTCTCCTTCAAGTTGAGGGAAGGAAATATTTTTCCTTTATATGCTGAATATTTCTTCAGCTGTCATGCATGTTGAAAACCTTTATATTAGTCCATGTTGTGTTACTTTTGTCTGGGATGACGCACTGGTTCCCAAAGTGGGAGTGTCAGTAATTCAAAGTTACACAGCAAAACCCAATGAGGTGCTTTAATGTCGTCTTTTATTCACTTTACCAGCTGATTTGAGCAAATTTGGGGGGTTAAATAAAGAATATTGGGAACCCACGCTGCAAAAACTGTAATGTAAGCAAGTATTTGTGCCTTACTTTTAGTCTGAATTGTCTTTTTGGTCTTGGTATGAGCCACGTTCAACTAGCTAGTTCAGAAAAATGTCTTATTTTAAGATATTAAAAGACAAAAAGTTATGTCTAAATTTCTCACAATGAGTAAAATAAATCTGCCAACGGAGTAACGTTGTCAGGGTTTTCTTTTTAAATTAGATTAATGTCTTAATACATGAATCTTTATTCTTTACCCACTGACAGATTTTTTTTTTCCTTGATAGAAGCAGTTCAGACATAATTCCTGTCTTTAAAAAACTCGCAACGACATTATTCTGGACTTGTGTGGCAAATTTGGCTCGTATCAAGACTTACAAGTCATTTTCATTAAGAATAAGACAAACAAAATCTTTCTTGGATATCATTTTTTGCAGTGCATAGAGTAGAATTTGCCTTTAATTTATCGCTAGTATGAAATCGATCCTTCCCAAAAAACAGAATGTCATTAATGCTCCATTTTCATTGGCTAACTTCTCTTTACATGGCAACAGATTTTCAAAATAAAACCCAATATTATTGTCTTTATATTCCACATGAAACACCAACAGAGAAATTACAGTAATTTTATGCTTATGGCTATTATGCTTTATATATATTATTTGTTTACTTTTGAGCACCAGAATATTAAATGTATAAAGACTTTTTGACCAGAAGTACTGGGAACAAATGGTTCCTGTGGCTTATCGTTGTCTGTTTCTACTTGTAAAGATTAAACAAATCTGACCAGTAACATATTGACAACCAACAAAAGTAGTTGCAGTACACCACCAGACCAGAAGAGGGCAGTATAAAAGAAAAAAAAGGATGTTAAGACAGGGTCGTTTCAAAGGGTAGCTCAGTTATCCTAGTACAAAGTTTAGACTGTACTTCCTGCTGTATAAAGCAACTTACGACTATTTCAACAACTTTTATGTCATTGAAAAAGTTTTCATTATGTGTTGTCATATTTCACCCAGAAGATGGCGCTTCAGAAAAAAAAGCAAAGCATGCTGGATACAAATCTAGTCATGGTGCCACTTTGTTATGCTAATTGACTGAAGCCATGAATT
Source organism: Thalassoma bifasciatum (assembly GCA_008086565.1). Classification (NCBI taxonomy): domain Eukaryota; kingdom Metazoa; phylum Chordata; class Actinopteri; order Labriformes; family Labridae; genus Thalassoma; species Thalassoma bifasciatum. Next base: position 319 of record RPOG01003924.1, on the reverse strand, counting down.
TAAAGAAAATGGTGGAATACTGTTGAATAAGTGAACAAACTTAATTTATGGCAAGTGACCAGCAGGGGGGGTTAGTCACAGGTGATGAGTTTGTACGTGGGTCAATGACGTGACTTCCCCTTTTTTGTGTCCGAGTACAATATTTCCTTCCATCATGAATTGAGTATTTCATCACATGTATTTCTTTATTCTATGAAACCTGTGTTATTTGAACACATCTTTAAACTATTAAAATATAACATGTTTTTTTGTGTTTTGGTTCCTCAAACCCCCAAAATGTCAGGTGGTGCAACCGTCCTGACAAGTATCCACAGTAATT
>RPOG01003923.1:0-53253 GCA_008086565.1 Thalassoma bifasciatum | reverse complement strand
GTCAGCTGAGCCCGGCTCATATCTGAATGACTCAAGCTGAGCTGGTGTTGGTTTGAAGTTGAGTGACAGAGAAATCATTTCTGACATAATAAACTTTACACTGGAATGGAGTTAGTTTTGGACTCAATCCAAAGAAGATAACAAGAACAAGAACAAAAAACAACAACTAAAGTGATTTATTGCAGTGAAGTCAATATTAAACATTCCCATAAAAAGTGCTAATGTAAAAATAAAGTTCACAAAAAAGGTTTTTAAAGTGATAATAAGACAATGTGCGACATAAGCTAATGTATTTAATCTGAAACAAATTGTTTTTATTACTGGCATGCACTATCGTAGGCTACAGAAATTGTTTTTACATTATTTACCATATTAACATGGCAGCCATTTTCCACAGACATTACACTCAGGATGAGTAGATCTGATGCTTTTATAATCCCACTTTAAGTCTTTAAAGAAATATAAATATGGGCAAATTAAGTATCTATATTTTAATTCCACATAGTTTGATAAGAAAGTGAAAATACAGCAGATAATGTGAAATTGAAAAGACACCCGCCATATTTCAAGTGCTGGACTTATAGCCAGCTACATTTACTTAACCCAAATTTTTCACTTTAGTAATGAAAATGTAACAAAACTCAGCCCATGCGTGGGAAAAAAATAGGCTATAGAGACCAAAATGTTTGTTTGTAACAGGTTTCAAACATATTTGGTTTCACTCTCTAGTTACTCATTTTATCATAGTTCTATGGAAATCTCCTCTTTGAGAGACAGCCTCAAGTGGCCACTCTTGGAACTGCAGACTTGGGCTTCTTTATTATAGGGCAAGGACCCAATCTCTGTAATTAGCTTAATGAAATCCTCTCACCCTGACCATGACATCAGAAAAACGACTGCCATGTGAACACAGTGAGTTACAAATATTACTGTACTTATTCCAGCACAGAATAACAATCAGTTATTTCTGGGGACATTCATCTTCATGCAGGCGCTCGTAACGTTAAGTGCTTTCAAAAGTTAACTCCAGAGAAATCAAAGACAGACGTCTGAGATTTTAATGCACAAGTGTCACATCATCAATATTTGTTCATCAAGGGAAATTATTATCATAACTTGACCTCAGGGTCTTTAAACTTCGTTCAAATCACATTCTTCGGTTTGTTCAAGACATTTATGACTGTCGGTCATTATAATCAAGTCTCCAAATAAGTAATCTAGTGAAGGCACTTTGTCTTAACACGTGATTACGAGGCAGGTTTGGATTATTCAACTCTCTGAAAAACTGGCTCTAATGTCATGTATGTAGAAAAACAAACATCCCTGTCTAAGTTTTTCTTCTTGTCGCTGGTGTTAGGCCACCTTTGTGAGCTGTAGATCTCCAAAGACTCGTAAGGCAGTGAGGGAGGCGAGTGGGGAGAACCGGTGGGTGAAGCCACAGAGAGGCTGACCGTCCACCAGGATACGAAACTGCTGGTGCTCACAGACGATCTCCATCTGAGAGTCAGAGAGGATGCAGATAAAATAAAACACACTCTGTGCACTCAGTTGCTTTATCACAGGTTTGTACTCCTACCTTGAAGGATTCTCCAGCTGCAAAAGGGAAGAAGGAGAGTGTATTTTCAGCTTTTCCCCACTTTCCTGCCAGGCGAGCGTTACGTTGGACAGCTTTTTCCATGAAGCTGACCTTCAGCTGAAGACCGACATCGCCCTCTTCCTCCTCCTCCTGGGGGTGACTGGACAGTGTCACCTCCATGCTGCTCCCACACACAACAGAAGACAATGGAGTACACTTATAACTCAGTAAACTAATTCAAGTTTACATCTTATACATCAGGCTGCAATTACTTGACAGTTTCAGTAACTTTAAAACTTGACGGGCACAAAAGATAAAATCAAAGCCATTTATTGTCAAGGTTTCTGGTGCACGATTGCCTTTATTGTCTGCACTTTAAAATCAATTATTATCACAGAGAAGCACTCACAAGGAGCATCACCATGTTTTTCTTGGATGTACCGGTACTTTTGCTTGGGCAAAGTTGCTAAAAATGTAGCTTTCCCATTCCTCCACCCATGAAACAGCTTCTGTTATTTGTTTGAGCGCAGAGACATCTTCTGGTCTTTATTTGTAATGCACAAATGAGGTGTTCAGTGAGATAAGCTACAAAACCTGTTATTGTTTTTGGAAAGCATTCTGGGATAAAAGTTGCAGGGATTTGGTGTGATATAAACAAAGATGGGTTGATATTCATTTGTGTATGTGAGGGTGATCACACACACACACACACACACACACACACACACACACACACACACACACACACACACACACACACTTCATACCACTCTAATTGAGGTCTGGATCCTTCTGATTGTACTATTACTATTTTGAATTAGGGAAGGGTTAGATTATCTGTTACACCTCCGATTCCAGACCAAAAAGCTCCTAGTAACTGGAATTTTAAGTGGTGTGCACAGATATTTTGAAGGGCAGGGGACAAGAAAAAAGGCACATACAGCTATGTTTTGGCTCCCAAGTCAATCATGTTTTAATCAGCAAAAAAGGGGCAGACTGGTGTGGTTCGTCAACCAGGAGGGCCCTTAAGCATATATTTTGGCTCCTGAAAGATCACTTTGGTGTATTAAGGCTCCCAAGGGGACACTTCAGTGTGCATTTTGGCCCTGAGAAAACACTCCACTGCATCTTGGCTCCCAAGAGGACACTTCCACTTGTGTTTTGGCTTAAAAGAGGGCACTTAAGTGTGTTCTGGCCCCCAAAAGAGCAGTTTATAATGTTTTAACGTCCCAAAGGGACACGTGAGTGTGGTTTGCCAGCCAGGAGAGCATGTTTGGCACATGTTTTGGCTCCCAAGTAGGCACGAGTACAAGTCTGGCATCAAGAAGGGCGCTGTAGTAAGCATTTTGCTCCTAAGAGGGCACTTTGAGGATGTGTTTTGGCTTCAAAGAGGGCAGTTGATCAGATTTTAACGCGCCAAAGGGGTATATTAGTATGTTTTGCCAAGCGGGAGGCAGTTGAGCATTTGTGTTGGCCCCCATAAAGGCACTGCAGTGCAAGTTTTGGTCGAAGGAAGACACTAAAGCACACTTTTGACTCCCACAAGGGAATTAAGGGTGTGTTTTGGCTCCCAAAACATCACTTTAGGAAGCAGTTTTCAACGAGTGGGCCATAAGGGGCCCCCCTCCACCACATGGTGTTTCACATTCAGGGTCCCTTGGGAGCATTTGCTCCAAAAAACGCTGAAGCCAGAAATAAGTTTCTTCCCAGGAATTGAGTCCTGCATCATAGTTTATTTTCTCTTAGCACACAGCCTTAGCTTTCATTCTTTATCAGACATTGAACTCATCAAACACTCAGCTAATGTTAAAGCCAAAGAAATTCCAGTATGACTCCTCAGATTTCATGGGATTTTGAAGCTCTCCCACGCACATTCAGTCCAGCATATAATTAGGAAACATAGTGACAGACTCACAAAGATATTTTTTTTTCTAAAACAGGGACTTGCAGGCTGGTTGGCATGCACTCAAACACAGACAACAGCTGCACATCTGAGCTGAAATGCAGCTTGGGCATTTCCTCACGTATTTTCAGAGCCTGCCACGTCATGCATGCAACAGATCATTCATGATTTAAAATCTGCAGGTGTGCGCACTCACCTTTTAGGCCTTTTGTTGATAATACCCATAACAACTAGCTTCATTGAAGGCCGCATTCCGCCCTTTATCTCTCCGGTGTACTCCCCCTGTGAAACAATAGAGGTGTCACACAGGAGGATGAGGCCTGCACCGCTAAAGGTGACAACACAGGGAGTTTATGGAGGAAGGATGCGCTTCTGCACCATGCGCCCTGGTCATGAGTTAATGTAAGCTGTGCTGCCACATTTAGCACCGATTTGAACAAAAGCTCCATTGATGCACATTTTTAACAATCAGTGACTCAGCTGGACAAACTATCTGCATCTGCAAAAGTGAAACCTAAACCTGAAACGTTGCGGAGATTGTGCACGCATGCTGCAAAGCCAAAACAAAACAAAGCCACATACATGTTCTTTCTTGTCCTTTTCTTCCATTCCACCCAGGGCGTGATGCGGTGTGGAGGTTTCGAAGCACTGATGCCAACTGAGGACTGATAGACTCTGCCTCCAGCTGGCAAACCCCGCCTGTACCACGTTGTCATAGAGACAGGCTCCCGGTTTGGCACAGAGGATGATGGGAGACAGTCAGAGAGGGAGAGGAAGGGGGATAAATTATATCCTAGATGATGAGGACAAAGCGTGTCTTCCATAGCGATATTAATATGATAACACTTCAGGATGCTTCTAATTTCACAAAGTACAATACAAGCGCTTAACCTCATGATGCCTTCAGGGTTTGCTCGTTCACCCTTCTTTTTTCCCTTGTATGGTGAACTGAAGTCAACATGAGCAGTGCCATTGCCCCATTTCCCTAAAAACTCAAATTGCGTGGGAAGCTAATAAAAGTCCAGAAAAGGAGTGGGAAAATACGTTCTTTTTTTGTTCTGGAAATATAAGCATAAGCGCACATTTTTTAAATCGTTTAAATCTTACACCCCAGAGTCTATGCTGTAATAATGAAGCTAAGACTTCTGAACAGGCAATTTTTAAAATGCTAAAAATAATGGTATATATTTGTTCAGTGTTCAAACATTTGGGATTTAGTGTTCCTTTTTTTGCAAAAAAAAAAAAAAAAAGCAGTTAAGAGATAAAAGTTTTTTGAAAGTTGAATTAAAAAGACAGGCTGGATAAAAAAAAAAAAAAGTCGTTGGGGGCGACCGTAGTTTTTCTCAAAAGTAATGTATTTCCTGGTCATTACAAATAGTTCAATAAGTATCAGTAATTAAATGACAAGCAGGCTTATAAATTTGCAGATCAGACTTAGACCTAACGGTGACTAGTTACATACCGTAGTTAAAAAATAGGTATATTTGCAAATATGATAAAGACTTAACAACCTTTCAGATGTCTCATTGGCCCTCAATTTGCCTGGAAACTTTCTGACCCTCAAGAGGATTTAAGATGTAACAAGAGGCATTTTTCTGTGCCAAACTGCAAATATTTACCATCCTTACTCATGTGGTTTCTGCCTAGTCTTTTCATTCAGGGGCTGATTTTCTCCCTTTTCATGAAGCTATTTTGTGCCCTGAGAGGAAGAAATGAAAGGAATGTTGAAAAGATATGGAAGAAAACAGAAACCCCAAAGAAGAGGGTTGAACAAAGAAACGTTTCATTAACTGTTTCAGTTAGTGGACTTCTACTGCTTTAATGATGTTTCTTTGAACGAGCCTTAACTTGTTTAATGGTCTGAGGATGATTATCAGAATACAATACTCTACGTGTGAAAAAAACAACAACAAAAAACTATCCCACGTGAAGAGCTTTAAAAGTCATATTTCTTAAAAGTAAACTTATTAAAAAGTAATAAGTGTACTTCATGAACAAAATGGTTCATATTTATTTAAGCACAGGATTGGCAAATAATATTTTTGGGAATTTAAGTTTTGATTTTGGAAACTGCACAATCATTAAGATTTGGTTTCTTTGAAATACAGTTGTGCCTAAAAGTTTACACCTCCTCATGTATTTTCTGATTCTTTGGCCTTTTCTCAGAAAATATGAATGATAACACAAAAACCTTTCTATCACTCATGGTTAGAGGTTGGGTGAAGACATTGACAAACAACTGTGTTTGCTCTTTTTAAATGATAGTGACAACAGAAACTTCAAAAATGACCCTGTTATTTTTTATACACACACTGATTACAAGCAAATAGATCACAGGTGAGGATGGTTACCTAACTTTTGTGCATTAATCAGGCCAAAACCATCAGAGTTGTGTAAAATTCTTAACAGAGTCATTTTTGAAGTCTCTGTTGTCATTATGATTTAAAAAGAGTAAACTATTTTATTTTCAATAAATGTTTCCACCCAACATCTAGCCATAAGCGATATAAAGGATTTTGTGTTATCATTCATATTTTCTGAGAAAGGCCAAAAAAATCAGAAATTCTGCTGGGCACAACTGTAAACAATATGGGTGATATTATGTCCGAAAGCACCTGAATGCAGCATCCTAATAAAGGAAAGTCCCCGGCTCGCGGTTTGGGAACGCCCACTTTTCCTCTTCCTCGTGCCAACCTTTGACCAACCAGCGTTTGAGAATCAGCTGATTCTGTCACATGACCTGCGTTAACATGCAGCGAGCCGCCTAGCATAACAGGTCATCAGACAGCAGCAGCTACGAGCATAAATAATCACAAACTTTTGAAGAAAACAGCACAAAGAAATGAGTAAGTGACTGAAATAGATATTCTTAAACTTCTTGAAGCTTAGGAATATATTTATAGTAAATGTTAAAGAAGTTGTTGTACTTAAAGATTTGACATGAGCCACTCAGCAACATTTGGAGCTAATGCTAAGGCTAACAGGGACATTGAGGGAACTGTCAAATCTGAGAAACTCTCAAGTGTTAAAATGGTGTTTAAAAAGTGTATTCAAATGTGATTTAGGTGTCTGTGACTGAAAACAGCAGCACAACACAGAGTTGTTTTGATCAGTGTTTGCTTTTCAGCGTGCCCGGTTTGTTTGCCCAGACTATTAAAGAGACAGAGGATCTTGTATTCATAACAGGCGAATAATCAGGTAACAGCAGAGTGAGAGGAAAGCAGAGCTGTGTTTTGTACTTGTAATTAATTAATGCAATTTTTTAAGGAAACATACACAAAGCAATTCACAGTAAAGGTTTTTTTTCAGTTTTTGTTTATCTCTTATATTGATTTTTCAGTTTTATAGATACAAATATTAGAACAAAACAATAACAAAACACGAAAATCCCACCCCAAACTAAAAGTAAGTGCTGTGCTGCATGTATATACAAGAAAAATAAGTTAAAAAAGAGCAACAGGAGACAGGTAAACAAAGAGCACATACATAAAATGAATGAAAAGGCAAACAGTCCTCATTCTTCTGGTTCAGGCGTTGAGTTATATCCTCCGCAAGACGAGTGCAGTGGTTCCCAGATCCTCCAAAACTTGTGGAATTTGTGATTTAGGTCATAAATCCATTTTTCAAGAAGGATAAGAGCAGAGATCTGTGATATAAGCATGTGGATACTGGGGATGTGGGGAGTTGACCACCGTAAAATGAGACATTTTTAAGTCAGAAACAAAAGAATAATCGACAGAGAAGTGGAGTCTGAGTCAAAACAAAATGTCTGGGAACATTTTCTGGAGGCGAACAGGTGTATAATAAGTCCAGTGAAAAAAATTAAAAATTCTATTCATGTATAGAGATCGAGGGATATTTAGGAAAACCCCCAAAACAGATTTGTCCAATTCCTTCAGATCACGCTCCCACGACAACTTCAGACTCATAACCTGAAGAATAAGAATGAAATAATCTTGGAAATCAGTCCTATGGGATACCCTTTTTGTTTTTATCCACAGTTTTGTTGTGAGATAACTACACTTTTACTTTCAATGTGATATTGTCTCACTTAAAAAGTTGTCGTTGACATTAACAGGTCGAGACCTGTTAATGTCAACAAAGTTTTATTCACTAACAGAGACCCAACATCAATACAAGATAAGGAGTCTTATCTCATCGTAATCCACCATGAGTTCAGCACTTTGCAGCATTTAGCATGTAACAATGGCAAGGAAAAACTTTCGTTTAACAGGCAGAAAACTTGGGTAGAACCAGACTCATGTTAGACAGACATTTGCTGAGACTGTGCTGTCATGAAATAAAGGATATGATGAGAAAAATCATAAAAATGACAAATCTACTGTGTTTTATCTTGTAAATATTCTCTCTTAAAACTTTCTTACTGCATCAGGTGAAGTGAGCTTGAGTTTCTGCCTCTGCGATCTGGATGTAGAGGTCTCCCTCTGGTTGTGACCGCTGAGCAGAGGAGTGTCACAGTGAAGAGTGACAACATGCATCCATTCGGCCGTGAGGCTGAGACCTCTCTTCAGGACCTCTTTGAGTACTTCAAGAGGTCCCTGCAGCACGGAGAGTGGGAGCTGGCCAGCGCCTGCGTGCCACAGCTGGTTCACTCAACAGGAGGACTCTCAGAAAAGCTGCGAGACATCATCAGAGCTATAGTCTGCCATCCCTATGATCTAAAGTGAGTACCACAGCTGTGATAGCATTATACTCTGATTCTGGTGCTCATTCTGTGATGCAGTATTGCTTCTGCATATAACATGTCTGTGTTTGTTTCACAGATGGGAGTCTGTGGGGAGTCCACACAAACTGGCTTGGTTTTTGCTTCAAGTTTTAGAGAAATGGACGGAAGAGAAGGTTCCTGCAAACACCCGAAGAGAGCTGGAGTTCCTGCTGCTCCTGGAAGAGCTGGGGTCTGATGGCATACCCGAGACAACCCTCAAGGTAAGTTTTAACCTCAGCTTTGTAAATTTACCTTAAGAATGAAGAACTGCATTGCTCCAAATATAAGATGACCCTCTTTTTCCAAGACACATTTTTTTAAAACACAAGAGGCTATTTGATGACAAAGAACATTTTCTTTGAAAATTGTGATAATGCATTGATTAAAAAAAACAGTATGAAGCAAGGGTATATTGTGTTTTGAAGTGTAGTACTGTATCATATCATGATAGAGAAAAAATAATGATAAAACAAGATACTGTTTTTTTAACAGTGCAGTATCTAGTTCAGCCAATGGTACAGTGGATGGGAAAATGACTCAGTGGGTTACCCCTTTCATTGATCAGGTCGATACCTTGTTTTTATTTAATTCAACACACGAGAGAGAGAAAGAGAGAGAGAGAAGGTGTCAAAGCTGTTCAAAGCCTTGTCACTGAAAATAAGACAACCCCAGTTTTTCAAAGGGGATTTCTCGGGAAAAGTTTGTCATATATTCAGAACAGTACAGTCCTCCAACCAGGATTTGAAGTTTTTTCCATCAGATTAAGACCGCTTTTGCATAAATCATCTTTCTGCAGGGGTTGCACCAGGCCTTCTTGGACACACAGTCAGACCAGAAGACTCCTGCTGGTACGAGAATGACGGATGGTGCTGTGGAGTCCTGCCTGCAAACGTTGTTAGAGAAAAAGAAACCAAGGCTTGCTCAATCTTTGGCACATTTCTTACAGGTGGAGTCAAAGGTATTGTTAAGACAAAAGACAATAGAAAATTGAAACACCCTCTTCTGAGTTTTATGAGTGGAAAATAGTCCTCTGACACGGAAATGAGTTACTGTTTTCAGACAAAGCTTAACATGATTTCAGACTTAGCTTATCATTTAAATAAATGTTAATATTTAGTTTGTCTGTTTTTAAAGTTAAGATGAAAGAAATGTTGCCATCATATTTGGCGTGTTATAGCCGACAAATAAGCTATTAAAGGCTTTAGAGGTTGTTTTTTTCTCTTAAAGAATTCTTACAAGTTTTCTTTTCCCTGTCTCCTCCAGGAGCAGTTGTGCTCAGAGGAGCACAGCCTGCAGCACACGTTCATCTCACACCTGATGAAGAAGCTTAGAAAGCCGGAGAAGAGGCAGGAGAGTTTGGAGGAGTGGGCGGATGAGATCTACTTGGTACTGTCTGTGATGCCATGGTGCTCCAAACGAGGAGGGGGCCAGCTGGAGGCGCTGTGTGAGGCCCTGTGGGCGGCCAGAGACGGCCCACTGAGAGAGGAGAAGATCCTGGGCTCTTTTCTCCGACCGGGCTGTGACGCTCTTGTCTCTGTGTACTGTTGCACCGCAATGAGGCTGCAGAGAGATCATCTGCTGAGAAGTGCACCCCAAACACAAGGTAGCCTTAAAAAGGCATTTTAACAACTGAAAAGCCTGATGTCAAAATTAATTTAAGATTACTCTTTTTAGTGTTTATTGATATATGAGGGTAGCCCATTTTACCTTCAGTTTACACCCCTGAAAAATGTCAAAACATTTTGAGGCTGAATGTGAGGATCACTCCTCTTCCAGAATTCTGTCTGCCTAAAATCAGTTTTGCTCCATCAGTTCCTCCTCTGAACCGTTTTTGTGAGTCTTGTGTTTTATTACACGGACATTTGAAACCCAAGTTCTGCCCTTTCAGCCTCTTTTTCCTCTTTTGATCACACTTCTGCTTCTGTGGTTGTTAAAACTTCACATGTGACAGTTGGCTCTGCTCTTTTTGCAATTTTAGCTATTAAAAAGATTTCTTTCATTTTCTGAAGACCTTTTTTGTAAAATGACGTTTTTTTTTCTATTTGCTGATGATGTGTTACACTAATAGTGACCATCTATTGAGGGAGGGTTAAGATATAGACTTACATTTTATAATCATTCTGTATGCAGCATGTCTATACAGAACAAAATTTGTTTGTAAAGGCTCTGACTTTGTACAGTAAGCAGGTACAGTGTAAAAAAATGCAGGTAATGGTAGGTTCAGGAGATTCACAAGAGGGGGATTGTTTTAATGTACTGCACTGCTGTACGGCAGCAGTAAGTGGCAGTAACTTGGTAAAAGCAGCAATGAAATGAAATAAATAGATACTGACCAGTGACAAAAAGTCTAACAGTTATAGATAAATAAATATGCAGAAGCAGTTTGGTAATAGGGACCTGAAAAAATGATGACAGAAGGTAAGGCCTCAGTATAAAGGCTGCAGGATGGACGATTTTCAGAAAAACTGATGCACTTTATGTCCTACAAAGACAAAGACAGCCTATATGAAAATATTATAATAGAAAGTTACTATAATGTCACTGTTACAATGTTACAAACCAGTGTCTTTCTTTCTTAACGATGGTGCACAAATGACAGATTAAATCTTTTTCTTCTTGCATGTTGTCCAGCACTGGGTTGCACTCGTCATGTGTAACCTTAAACGTAGCCAAATCAGAAAGTAACAGCCTGAACAGTCTATCCCTTAAGATGTACCTTTTGTATCTATAGTGCAAACTTACTAGCTTTAATGTGCGGTATCAGTGGGAACTTTGCACCCTAACTTAAGTCACAACATGCGCAGAGCTGCTGCAGCAGGACATTGTTCTTGAATCTAAATGTACAGCATTGAAAAAGGATGAAACTGGTGTGTTGCACGAAGTTAATAGCTTTTTACAATTTCAGTGCTTTCAAAGAATTGTGTCTTGATGTATCAGGCTCCACAGATAGAAACAAGCTTAACTGCATTCCCCCTCCTCGTGACTGACTAGAATGATTATAACTGGTGCTTCTCCCCCATTTCTGTGTCCCTCTTCTTAGTGGACCTTCCCGAGGCAGAGAAACTGACCCTCAGCTTATGCAGCCACAAAGATCGTCCCTCAATTTGGAAGACCATTTACTTTGAGTGCCTTAGCAGTGGAAAACACTTCCTTGAGCAGGTCTTGGTAAGTGCACCAAGATATTGATAATTTCTTAATTGTGTGATGCGAGTTTGTCAACAGGAACAGTCATTAATGTTTGTTTACATTCCTGTCCTTAATTTGTTAATTGAGTAAGCTAATGCACAAGGAAATTCAATAATGTAACAAAATTGGTGTCTTCCTTTAGGTAACTGCACTTGACCTGATTAAACACGAAGAGTTTCCTCAGCTCAAAGACTTACTGCAGTTGGAGTTTCAGCCTCTGTCTCGTCTGCTGTTGCTCCTGGGATGGACTCAGTGTCGTAGCCTGAATTCTGCCCAAACACTTCTCAGCATCCTTCATCGAGAGCAGGTCAGGATGAGGATCGTATGGCTTTCTTGATTTCCAAATGCATACATGAATAGATTCATCTTACAGTGTGGTTTCATGCATATAGGAGAAAATTTGATTGCAATGAAATTTACCAAACCAAAATTAGTTTGTCCTGTTTGGACTTCTGGAGAACCACGACCGAAAGACGACTGTATACTTCTCTAACACTATGGGTACCATGCAGTTTCTGTTCGTTAATCACCTCTGTCACATTTTTCCCAACTATGGATTCTTTTTTAGCTGCAAAGTGAAATCCTGCACCCCTATAGATTCAGGACAACCACGAGTATAGGCTAATGTAACTCAGTTTTGTCTTCATTAAGTGTAACATTTAGAAGTAATAAAGTATCTAAATAAGAAAACAGAAACAGATTTTATCTGATTTTACTCTTTCAAACATTTGAAAAATAGGGAATTAGTGAATACAACACATTTTAGGTACACTCAAGCCCAGGGAATATTGGAAAAATATTAAATAAAATGTAATAACTTGTTGAATAGTTCTTTGATGCTGCCTTAAATGTGCTCCTGACTCGTTTGTTTTCTTTTTTTAGGCACCAGCCAATGACTCTGTTCTGCAGGAGTTTGCCAGTCTTTTGTCCTCTCAGCTTGGAGTACTGGAGTGGTGTAAAAACAACAACCCGTAAGCTTCTTATCTTCCTTTACCAGAGTTTAACTCCTGCTAAATCATTATTTATTCTCAGTATTAATTCTATTTTGTGTTGTTTCTTCAGAGGGATTTCTGCAGAGGCATTGCTGGCGCAGCTTTACACTCTTGATAACCACTCCGCACTCTATATCCTGCATTCGTTGACTCCTCTGGCTCAATTTGAAGAGCGCAAGATTCTGGATCTGCTGCAGCAGCTGCTAAATTCACCAGATACAGGTCAGCATCCTCATCATCTTCTCTCTTGTTGTGTTTCTGATTGAGCTGGTTACTAATTCAAGAGTTTGGATTCTTTCCCCTCGCAGAGGAAGATGTGGAGAAGGTCAGTCCTCTGAGTCCAGGAGTACAGAGGAACATAATCCTGTTCCAGGGGTTCTGTGCCATGAAGTACGCCATCTACGCTCTTTGTGTGAATGCTCATAAATACTCAAACTGCAGCGAGTGTGAATCCATGCAGCAGGTGTCTGAAGCAGAGTCAGACCCAACTTCAACTTCCTCAAATGGTATGACAACTTTGTCTGTTTCTACTGTGAAGTGTTCTTAAGAATGATACAAAAATTCTTGTTGGCTAAATTCTGCAGAATTTCCTTGTTTGAAAAAAGAAGGACAGACATATACTATGGATAAACTTCTTTCATAAACAGTATGAAAAGTCAGAATCAAAAGAACATTCTTGACCCCAGGGGGAAATCTGTTGTTGCCATAGCTCTTAATAATATGTAGCAGTAAGAAAATAAATGGGACAGGTAATAGAATAAGTTATAATACTAAGTACCAAAAACAATAAGTACCAAAGGTAAAACAATATTTTCATGACATACATTGTAGTTAGAGCAGGGTGAGCTAATTTGAACAGAAATTACACAGTATTTTAACAGATTTGCAAAGAGATTGTGCAGTCTACAGGTGGATAAATACAGTAGATAAAAAGTTAAATACGTCCAGGTGAAAATGAAAATAAAAGTGTCCAGGTCAATAGTCATTAATAGGGAATAGAGAATGCGTCTACTTGATTGTATGGTGTAAAAAAGAGAAGAACTCTTCCCAAGGTCTGGATGGAGAAGGCACAGCTTCAATAAATTGTTAGCAAAAAGAATAGAGCAATAAAGATAAAAATTAAATTACAAAAATTCAGTTGACACTTAATAAAGATGATAAACCTCCATCTCCTTTTCCAATAACGCTCTCCCCTTTTTGTTGTTTTTCAGGTTGCCATCAAATGTTCAAGCATTTCCTGTCAGAGTGTCAGCTCTACCTGGAGGCTGTTCCTGCCATGTTTCGCCTCGAGCTCCTGGAGAACATCTTTTCTCTTCTCTTTCTGTCCACCTCTGATTTTGTCCAAAAAGACACAAACTCAAACCAGAACTCTCAGTCAGAAACGTCGCCAGACTCAAGAAACACAAATGCAGAGTCAGAGACCAAACCAAAGAAAGATGAGACTGAGGACAGCAGAAAAGAGAACCAGAAGCTGCCTTTGAATTCAACAACAGCAGTCCATTGCAGTCACCTGGAGCTGGGACACTTCATCCAAGGCTGCAAGGGGTTTTTGGTCGATGTGGCAGCTATGGAGGGTTTTCTGAAGCTGCTGAAAGAAGGACTGGAGGGCATGTGTGTGGTGGGAGAGCAGAATGGACAGGAGGGAGGACGAGCACTTCCTCGGGAGGCTGAAGCCGCTGAAAGCCTTGGTTGCTCGGTGACAGCTGCAACGTTCGGGTCACGTCTGCAGAGGTTGTCCAAACGCACCGCAGAGGCTCAGTGGAGGCTGCAGATCATCACAAGTAATCAGGGCAACGGGAATGGTAAGAAGAATCAGCCATCAGGGTTTCTGTTGACCCCAGATGTGTTTATGGAGTCATTCTCAGTGTCTTAATGGTCACTTTGCAGGTCCAGAGAGCCCCCTTCAGGTTTCCTCTGTGAGCTGTGCAGTCACACCGTTGGAGCGCAGCAAGAGCTTGAGTCTGAGGAGAAGGAAGAGACACGGGAGACACTCTATAGAGAGACAAACCTCCACAGAGAGGCACAACGGAGAAGTTAGCACGAGCACATCAGGTGAGGAATAAATACAGCCGTGTTTTTTTGCCTCTACTAGGGCTGGGCGATTAATTGAAAATTAATTAGTTGGATACGGCAGAGTACTATGTTACACCGCCTCATTCAAATATCGGCAACCAGTTTGTTAGTCCTCCAGGAGAATTTAAAGTCTGTTTTTGTGAGATATGTTCAACTATTACTGGAAAAGTTAATTTCCGTCTCACAGATGGTGGAGGAGGAACAGTAGCAGGATCTGTGGAATTGGAGTTTTGTCCGTGTGGAGGTCCACACAGCTGGCTGGTTCCCGCCATGTTGGCCCCTCCGGAGTCTCTGCTTATGTCTTGCATCCGCCGAGGGAACTTCATGGAGGCACATCAGGTCTGTGTGGTGATGTCTCTGTCTGATTCCAGCTGAAGGCTACGAACGCACTGACAGAACTGAGCTCTTTTTTATGTTTATGTTTGTTTGCAGGTGTCTTTGGTGTTTGATCTGGAGGCGTCTGCCTGCTGTGGGGAGCTGGTCTTCATGGAGCGCTACAAAGAAGTCCTGGTGGAGTTGGGTCGAGTGGAGCAGAAGATGGAGAGCAGGTCGATGTCTTCATCCTCGTCCTCCTCTGAGGGTCTGGGGACGTCAGCAGTGTCAGGTCCAGGGAGGAGTCGACTGGGCAGCAGCGGGCGATCGACCCTGCAGGCAATCGGAAGTGCTGCTGCTGCAGGTTTGATGCTCTCTCTCGCACTGACTTACACAAAAACTAAAATCTCTATATTTAGTTTCTAACATATTCAGCAAAGATTTTAAGGATTAACTCAGTTGACTTCATGACTGACTTCTGTGCGTCTCCCTGCAGGTGTGGCCTTTTACTCCATCTCAGACATAGCAGACCGTCTCCTCAGCACCCCTGCACACCCGATGCCCTCACTAGAGGAGGGTTACTGGCTGAGTCGCTGCACCTCAGACCCCTCTGGACTCCTTTACTCACTGCTGGACGAGCTCAGTCCTGCTGCCATGGCAGCCTTTGACCTGGCCTGCTGCCACTGTCAGCTCTGGAAGACATCCCGTCAGCTGCTGGATACGGCAGAGCGCCGACTCAACGGCAGCCTGGAGACTCGAGGTGTGCAGAGAGAATATCAGAGTCTTGCATAACAAAATTTATTAAAGTACAAGTTATAGAACAGATTCTGCTATTGTCTGCCTCCACAGGAGTAAGAGCTGACTCCAAGGTTCCTCACTCTGAGGGGATCTGTGGATTTCCTATGGTGTTACAGCAGATCAACAAGATCCTGAATCATCCTTTCTCTAACAAAGGTTCAGTCAAACCAGGTGAATAAAAAGATGCAAACATGATGAAATAGTGTTGACCATGAACTAGACTTTCATATGACACTTTTTGCTAATTTTTCTATTTCTGATTTTGTCTAAGTTGGGGTAAAGGTGGTGCTTTGAATCCTCAGTCTCTTTTAACTCAAGCTCATTCTTCTACCTTACCTTTTACAGTGTCCTGGTGATGTAATAAATTCTTCTATGTCCTCTGTTTTCTGAAGATGCTGTCACTGAGGACCAAGTGGTTGCTAATCCGTTTGGTTGCTGCATCCAGGATGTTCTCCTGTGTTGTCATCCGACCCTGAGTGAAGAGTGTATCGCCGCTCGGCTCAGCCTTGCTCAGCGTTTAGAGACGACTCTAAATGTCCTGAGCACTGCTACAGATGGAGCAGGTTTGCTTCATCTTTATCAAAAGATTTTGAGGATGTTTGGCCAAAAAAAAGTGTGTTGAATTTGGTTTTCATGTCCCACAGAGGGCAGAGTGGGCAGTGCTCTCCTGGCACTGCTGGGTGAACAGGCCAGTCTGAAGCAGTCAGAGCTGGACTCTCACCCCATTCGCTCCAACATGAAGCAGCTGCTCCGCTCTCTGGACCAGCTCTGCCCCTTTGAGCCAGATGGAGATCATGCCAGACCTGATTTTGTGCGCAGTTTCCTCGACTACATCAACACGCTGGCTTCTGTGCTGGTGCGGAGTCTTGGCTCAGAAGGTAAAAATCATCATTGTTGAGGAGGTTATGAGGATAAAGCCTCATGATCTCAGTTTTTGAGTTATTCTGCCTTGAAAACTCAGAACAGGGAACTTGCTTTGCCACAGTTTTTGCAGCTTTTGAATCAGGACTCCTCTCATTTACACCTGCTGCATTGGTGTGCTCAGAGGGGGGGTAAGGGGGGGCGGCCCAGTTGACAAAATGTGCACTTAAGTGCCCTCTTGGGAGCCAAAACACGCCAAAATGCACGCTTTGTCTGCCTTGTTTTTACTTTCACTCCTGCCCTTTTAAATGTCTGAGCATGCCACTGACCTGTTGAAGAAAATATGTGTATGATTGAGTCTGTTTGACATCCTGTCATCCTTGTAAGCAATAGGAATCTAATCAGCAAGCAGTTATTAAAAACAATAAATTAAGAATACCTTAATACGAACCATCCAGAAACTCTCAAAGACTCCTCTCTTTTTCATACCTATGTTTTTTCTCTATTTTTCTGCTTTTGTTGTTTTTCTCAGACCAGAGCAGTGAAGTGAAGCTGGGGAATCCTCTGCTGGTGTTGCTCCAATCCCCATTCCAGCTTCTTTCCCACCTGCTCTTTGACAGACAGGTGTCTCCTGACAGGTAAGCCCCAATGATGCAGGGCATTTGAGATAAAAGGAGTTCAGTAGACACTACAGAATTTATTCCTAGTGTTGTGAATCAAAGTAGTGAGCCAAGACGATGCATCCAGTTGGTAAATCATTTTTGTTGCAGTGTGAATGTAACTGTCACCTGACAATCATACACCTTGATTTCTTCACAGGGTTCTGTCTTTGCTGCAGCAGGAGGGTCTGCGTCTTAGCGTTCAGCAGGTGATCGTCCAGAGATGCTGTGAAACTCTTCCCGTGTGGATCTCCTGTGCAGGCGGTGACGGAGAACCCAGTCAGGTTAAAATTGACGACAGCGTGTTTGGTGTTTCCAGTTTGTCCGTCCTGCTCCAGCAGCACGCTCAGGAGCACATGTCCACCCTGGGACTCACAGAGACTCATTCTGACACCAGCTCAGAGTCTGAAGTCTCCACAGAGGACACTTCTGCTCTGCCCCGCAGCCTTTCCACCTCACCCACTAACCTCTCCACTTCACCACCATCTCTATCATCTTCCTCCTCCTCTTCTTCTTCTTCTTCAAACTCTTTTCTCCTCACACCATCAGCCCTGGCTTTCCTGAAGTCTCGCTCCCCCTTACTGGCCACTCTTGCTTGTCTGAGTGCCTGCAAAGGAGAGGCAGCGCGCACACAACCCTCAGGGTGGTCTGGCTATTTCCGCAGCGGCCGTAAAGAAGTGGTCTTGGATGGTGAGCAGATTGCTCGAGAAGCAGACAGCCTCTTGAAAGACTTCTCTATTCTACGAGCCTACCTTCACACCATGGCTGAACCTGTGCTGGGCTCTCTGGTGAGCGAGGGCGAGGATGGATTAGGGGCAGTTGTTTGTGGGAAACCCCTCATCAGTCTCCTGCTGTCAGGGCCTCAAGCAGAAGTGTCTCAGGCCGTGGCTGCTGAAGCTTTCCAGAAGGCTCTGTCCTCCAAAGACCTGTGCCGAGCCCTGAGTCTGCTGGAGCTCTATGGGCAGGGCTGCAGCCAGGAGGGGGCGCTGAGGGACCGTCTGCTTGCCTGTGCTGCACTGGAAGGTGAGAAATGATGATGAGGGCATTGAAATCAAAGGAATCAAAAATACATGCTGAAGAGCCAGTTGTTCCAAAATAATCTGATCGGATTATGATTTTTGGATTGGATAAAATTTTGAGAATGGGTAGTTCAAAGAGAAAGGAAGGATTCTGATATTGGATTAATTCACGTGATCCAATCCTAGTTTTTATCTGTATCAAACCTTCAGTTTGTGTAGTTCAAAATTTTTCAGTTGCATTTGGATGAATTTTATCCAAAAATCAGGATTGTCCTTCAGGAAGAAAATTCAACAAAACTTTACAATTGATCAAATAATACAACAACATTTGTATCATTTAGAGATTATACTTGTATTTGGGTTTGCTCTTGACTTATTTAACCATCACAGTGATAAAGTAGATGAGGTAGACATAGGCTACCAGTTAAGCCTTTCAATATCTTCAAGTAGAAATAAAATAAAAAGGATCTTGTCCCCATGAAATAATTTTCAAACAGAACAGATTTCATTTACAAAAATATTGCATTTATTTTTTCTGTTATTCATCATTATGTATTAACTTCAAAGAAACACTGGTAAAAATCATACTTTTACTTTTCAGTTATCAACGTGTTGTTGTTACTACCCAACATTGTCCGTGAGACATTGTGTTTCTGGTTTTCTACTTTCAGATGGAGCTGAAGGTATGGGTCAGCTGTTCAGGGTGCAGGATGCTAACCTGCGAGGCCGTGTGGCCCTCCAGGCTCTGGAGCGCTGGCCGCTGTCCGCCTGTTTGGAGCTGCTGGAGTTCTGCCTCAATGATCCAAACACAGAGAGCTCACTGATGACGGACTTAGAGCTCAAGAAGAAAGAACTGGACATCTATCACTGGGTATCAATGAAACTTAGCCACTTATTTCTGAACTACAATGAAACAGTGTTTGATGTGTGGCAGTCATGCAGACTTTTGAAACAGTGGCTTGACGTGTTGTTTGCTCCTGTGAGAATGTTCAGTGTGTACTTCTAGTCTGTTGTTCAGTTGGTAGGAGTGCAGAACATTCTTACCTGTCATGACCTGGAGGGTGATGTCTCGTGCCAAGTGTTTGTAATTTTCTTTTCCTCTCACAGATGTTAGCTCTGCAACCTCCGCTGCCTTGGGCGACTTGGCAGGAACTGAGGACTGAGTCAAAGACAAACTCTGAGTCCTTGTTGTCGATGATGATGGAGGCCAAAGTATGCACAGCTGACATACAGAGACACACTGTTTGTAACATATCAAAGATAGTTTTAATGATTTCTTTTGTTTCTGCAGGAGTTTGATCTCTGTGCTCGGTGGGTCGAGCTCTATCCTGTGTCAGAGCAGCTGAGGCTGCAACTGCAAACTGAACATCTGCTTCATCTACTGGAGAAGGGACAGATGGATGAGGCTTTCCAGGTGCAGAACGGCTCCACTTCTGTTTAACTTGAGACACAGATCATTTCAATCATCAATCCATGAGCCTTTGTTAACATCCTCCTTGGTTCATTATCTTTATGCCAGTTACTGGAGGCTGTTTCAGATTTTGCTGTTGGTCTTGACGTCTGTGAGCGTGCGCTGGACCGCCGCCCCGGATTGGCTGCCTGTCACTTCCTGGCTGATTACCTCACGCTGCATTTCCAGAGGCAGGTGTCTCCAGCACGACGACAACACATCCACGCCCTCCACCTGGGCTCCAAGGTTTGTGCAAGACTAGGGCTGAACATTTGCAAAAATAATCTAATTGTGATTATTTCCCCCTTTTTTTGCAATTTATTGTGCCATTATTTCAAGGCTTCCCATCTTATTTGTTGTTGATATCATTTGCTATATTGAAGGGAGATGATCCCTTTTTTTATCAGTCTTGTTTTGATTTTGAAAATCAGTTTCTCAGAAAATAGAAATAATATATGAGCATGAGAGAAGGGATATTAAAAACAAAAATGTCAGGCTTCTGAAAAGTTTTTCTACTTTCTGACTATTTTCCAAGTTTTCTCTGAATTTATCCCCCCTTTCACCCAGTTTTGCTGCTTTTGACCATTTCTGCCACCTTTTACTTATTTTCATCACTACTTCCTTCTGTTTTTGCTGCTTTTCACTACTTAACACTTTGTACAGCAAAAGCATCTACTACAAACTATTGTATCTGGTATTCTGACATATTTGAGGTCAAAGAAATATTGCATTGAATTCGTACAGTTTCTTATCCCCAAAAGTTCATTTAAAAACAAACCAATTCTGCTGCAGACTCTCTTGAATTTACTTTTCTATCATTAAACATATGGTCCATCTGTAGGATAGTAGTTTAAATTCTTCTAGTAGTTTGCAAAATAAGAGATCAGCCCCATGTTTGAGTTTAATAGTGTTGACTGTAACTAGTCTGATGATTATGTTGGTTAAATATAATTTTAGAGATTTAATGATGAAATATTTCAGATTGTGTGTTTATATGCGATCATTGTTTCCTCCAGGTGTTGCTGACTTTGCCTCCAGCAGCTCGTCAGGATTATTTCCCGCTGCTCTCCGAGCCGCTTCTGATGCTGGAGCAGCTGTTGATGAATCTCAAAGTGGACTGGGCAGAGGTGGTGGTGCGAACCCTACGGAGCCTCCTGGTTGGTCAGGAGGCTGGCTTTGGTGCCGAGGACATCGATAAGCTGTTGTCGGATTACTCATGCAAGGCTCTTGACTTCTCCTGCGCTCCCAGGAGGAAGTCTCGCTCAAGTCAGTGCTGATGTTTACATGTTGATCTGCTTTTTCATTAAAGTTTGGATTAAAAACATGCTGAGACGCCTACACTCTGAATTTATGAGCCAAATGAATGCCTGCTTGTTTTTCAGACTCTTTAATCAGCCTCCAGGATGCACTGCTGCAGTGCCCTGCTCAGGAAATCTCTTCGCTTTCGTACAGTCAAATCGATTCTCCAACAGCATCTACAGGTGAGACTTTAGTGGGATCACTAGGCTTTGGAATTAGATTAAACTTGGAAACAGATGTAAAAATGATGCATTTCTGATTCAGGAAAGTTTCTCAGTTTTCCTGATTTGTGTCCTGAATTTGGCTACAGGCGGTACACCATCACGCGCAGCCTCTTACACCAGCTTAGACAGGGAGAGGGATCGAATCTCAGGGGGGAGAAAACGTCGCTCGTCTCCCAAATTTCAGCCTCCAGATCAACCCCCAGCTCGCAAAGACTGGGTCCCTGACACCCAGCAGCACGTGTGTATGGTCTGCAAGCGGGAAAGGTTCACCATGGTGAGTGAACCAAACAGAGCCAGACTGACTGCTGACTTCGTAATCAAAAAATGTACCCACTGACAAACAAAAGACGTCAGACTCATGAAGTTTACAGTATATATATGTATAAGCTGACAATTTCCAAAGATTAGCAACTGTCAGATTGAGTTCTTGTCTTCTTTTGCAGTTTAACAGACGGCATCATTGTCGGAGATGTGGCCGCCTGGTTTGTCATGCGTGTTCAGAGCATAAGATGCCTGTTGAGGGCTGCCTGGGGGAAGAAGTCCGAGTGTGTGACCAGTGTTACGCCTACTTTCATCCAGAGTAAGACCCAGGAGATTAAAAAGAGGGCAGAATTGTTGATGTAGAGGAGGTTTTCTTTTTCAGAACAAACAGACTTACAGTGTTCACTGACAGCATCCTGAACCTTGTAGTCATGGCAAGTCTTGTGTTTTGTGGCATTTAGATTGGTACAACCTAAAACAGTTTTTTGTAACTGTCAGGAGTCACTTAGTTTTTAACAATGTGGCTCTTTGGACGAGAAGGGTTGAACAAGTCATATTTGCTGTTGGCAACATCATAACATAAATGTGAAACTTGAGGAAGAGATTTTTCCAATCATAAAATCAGATGTTACACTAACTGTTTCCTTTTTCTCTGTTTTCAGTTCTGATGACGAGCTGGAACCAGCTGAAGGTAAATTAAATGACACCTGTGTTTAGTCCTTTTTCCTAAAGTGTCTTTCTGCATTTGTTTGACAAAAACATGTTATTGCACTCCTGCCATGTGGAAATGCAGTGTGTAACGATGTGTTTTCACTGGCCTTTCTCTCCTGCTCTGTCTTTGTTTAGTAGCTGGGAGCCCCGTGGTCACAGAGAACACTCTGGATGGGATGCTGCATCTGCCTGAAGTGGTGCAACAACAAATCCAACTGAGCACAAACTCTGCAGAGAACCAGCTGCTGCGGGGCGAGTTCTACTATGAGCAGGTGTCTGTTCGAGCAACTTTTTATGGCTTCATTGCACACAGAAATAAATTTCCGATGTTTTTACAGCTTAGCTCCTTAAGGGTAGAAAATGATTGGATTTGTCAAAGTAGATTATTTCAGCCTGAGATCTCACAGTAGGCTGTTTTTGTCACTGATTGGTTCAGATTGTAACGTTAAGTGATTGAAAGCATGTCATAAGGGATCCCTTGAGTGCAGCTTATCTGCAGTTGTAAAAAATATCCGTTCACACATTCTCAAAGTTTCCAAAACAGGGTAAATAGCCACCCAGTGGAGTGAAATGTTCTGGTGGTGGTCCTTTCTCATTGTTGAATTATCACCAGCTCACTCCACAGACATATAAAAGAACAAGAACTCAGTAAAAACTTTAAAACTAATCATGATTTTGTGCTTCAACCACAAGGCCCCCAGCGCGTACCTCTGCGTGGCCATCCTGTCTCTGCACAGTGATCAGACAGCCTGTGGCCATCAGCTCATCAGCCACTGCCGCGCTCTTTCCCGTAAGCTCACCAACCCTGAGGTGGACGCTTGCCTCCTTAATGACATCATGCGGCAGCTGCTGTTCAGCGCCAAGCTGATGTTTGTCAGAGTGGGCCGCAACCAGGACCTCGCTTTGTGTGACAGGTAAGAAGTAGGTCTTTATTGTGTAAGTGGTTCGGCTGGTTGTGTGTTGAAGGTTGCTGGATGGTTACTTAATTCTTGCAAAGTCAGATGAGCTGCTGTAAAGATAAAAAGGATTGCAGCCTTAATTTGTTGCTCTGGAACAGTTCTGATGTCAGGTCAGCTCATGTCACTTTGTTCTATCAAATCTGAACTCACGCCATGTTTAATCTTCATCAGCTCATGTGGTTATTATGTCTGTAAAGTTATCTACGTAATGACAGTCCTGTTTGATGTGCAATCAGGGGGAACATAAAGCATTTAATTTATACTTAAAGCAATTCAAATAACAGGTGTTAACCCTCGCTCTGCTCAAAAGTGAGTTGGCTGTCATTCAATGCACTCTGGACTGCCAAGACAAAGTCTGAAGAGGTCACATCAGGCAACAAGTGTGAGTTCACGCCGGTGAACTCCTGGATGTGTCAGTGCCCTGAGGCTACATCAACAAGGCTGAAGTTTTACCTCTCACTCAATTTCTCTCCATCTCCACAGTTACATCAGCAAAGTAGATGTGCTTAAAATTCTGGTGACGGCCAATTACAAGTACATCCCCTCTCTGGATGATATTTTGGAGACCACTGCCGTCACGCGTCTCAGGAACCAGCTGCTGGAGGCGGAGCACTACCAGCTGGCTGTAGAGGTGAGGCAGTGGAAGGTCGATTGAAAGTCTCTGTGACAACGTGACACCAGCCAGCAAAATTTAGCATTAAAAAGTTTAGAATGGAGAATACTTATCATAGAAAAAGTGCTGAAGTTTAACAGAGAAGACTTGATTTGAAACCTTTTCCCACCTGTCTAATGCTTGTTTTTACTGTCTCTGTGTGTCAGGTGTCTACTAAGAGCGGTCTGGACCCTGGTGCTGTGTGGCAGGCATGGGGGATGGCGTCTCTTAAAGCTGGGAACCTCACAGGAGCTCGGGAGAAGTTTGCTCGCTGCTTGAAGGCTCCAATGGATCGAAATCAGCTCAACTTGGGCCCTTTACTGCTGCAGGAAATCATCCAGCACCTGGAGAACAGTGTGCATCCCTCTCTGGCCACGGTAGGAAGAGTATTATATGACAAGCAACACTGCTGCTTTTCCTGTTGTGATCCCAAACTGTCATCAGTTTGTTGTTGTTATACCCACTTCGACCACAAGAGGCTGAGATGCATCACAAACAACCTCTAAAGCTGAAAGCTTCATGTTTGGATTCAGGTGTTTAGTTTGTCCTGCTTGGGATCTAAACACATGGAGGACACATCATGGACATCATATGTTAGAAAGTTATTTAAAGTCAGAATCATGTTTTTCATTCTGGATTTAAAGTCAGTATGTTTGATCAGAGTTGTTATTATCCTCTATATAAAATTTTGACCGTGAATCTCTTGCAAATGAAGAAAAATGTGCATGTTTACACTTGCAGATAAATGCATAATGTGAAAACTATGAAACCAATGACAACCTGATCAAGAGATGTGAAAGTCTACAAAATCTAAAAGTTCTGTGTGATAAACCAAAAGCTATATAAATCCCTCTCAACACTCTCCACCTGCTGTTTGCTCTGTCTACTCTGCATGTTGTAATAAGACAGCAGGCATCAGGTACAGTCTGGAGTCAGGACAGAATGTCTCACCCCCTTCGCTCCAGTACATGACACCTTTGGAATCTCCCACACATTGTTTGGAGCTGAGGGGTGTGTGGCACTCATGTGGTTTCCATTGGTGAGGGTAAATGGGTGTTGCCTTAAGGGGAAGCTTTGTTTACTATATGTCGCTGTTTTCCTTTTATTGGAAGTAGTCTAGGGTCACTTAGCGGTCCATTCTTATCATGCACGGCTCTGGAAAGGAACACTGTTGCTCTGCAGTAACCTTCATGCTGTATCATGTTAGGGTGGGATTGGTACATTAACTGATTAGTTGTGTGAGTTAATTATTATAGAACTATATCATGTACACACATGTAGGTCAAGGCTGGTATGAGATCCAGTCTCAGGAGCCGTCCTGAGAGATGAATGCTGGGCCTTATTTATTACACAGCATAAGGTCAAAGTGATGAAAAGGTTTCAGATTAGTCAGTTTGATTTACTCTGAGGTGTCTGTGGGAACGCAACCTTTGAGTGTGATTTTGATGCTACCTATAAGGCTCTGATTTCACCAGTTAAGTCTGGATTTCAACACCTCATCTGCAGGGTGTAGCTCACAGAAATGTCATTGTTGAGTGGAGTGTCCCCAACTGATAACAGACAGATAAGTACTCCAGATGACTTTCATGACTCATATGTCATAAGCTGTTTTTTCCTTTTAGTTTTGTTGACATGAAAAGCTTTGAATTTGTGAAAATTACCAATGGCCAACAACTCTTACTCATTGATAAACCCTTAAAGTACATATGAATGTGCCCCTGTTTCTGCAGGGGTGTCCTGACACAACCTTTTAACTTCCAACACAATACCGATATGGCCGCCTTGAGTTTTGGTGGATGTTCTGCAGAATGTATGGAACTTTTTATACAAGTTGCCTACGCAAAGTTCAAATTTAGTTTATTGAGGTGTTATGTGATATACTTGGGTTTGTTCATGACCTCAACAGAAAATGTAAATGTACACACAATTTAGAACATGATTCATTTCACAGCATAATTAATGTTGTAAGATGAAAGCTAGAGGCTGTATGAAAATCGATCCACTGAGTACTTGAGTGTCTGAGCAGTTTTTAGTCTATTTGCAGTCTCATCATCTAAATAAAAGCTTTAAACACTTAATCACATTATTGAAAACAACAAACTGGCAAACAAACCTCTGAGTTAGCATCAATAACATGCATGGAGTGTTTTTATTGCTCTTGTATTCCTAACCATCAACATGTTCCTGTGTTTTTGTAGTCTTTTGGCGAGGACATCTTAGCGTCTCTCTGGGAGCTGGAGGAGGCTCTGTGTGAGGCAGGTCCACCAGATCGACCAGAGACACAGTCGAAGAGCGCCGCCCTCCAACAGGAGTGCCTGTATTACCTGAACACTTACGGCACTCACCTGGCACTGATCAGCTTCTACATGCGCAAAGACTGTATGACCGATGCCCTGACATACCTGCTCAACAAGGTAGGGAGAAGATTCTGTTAGTACATAAAGCTGAGAATCAAACCTGTTACTCAATCACCCTCAACTCAAAAGGGAGGTCAGAGAGATAAAGGACACCTGTCTGTATCTGTCTGGAGTCACATGATTAAATGACTGGACTTCAGACTGGATTTTACACCTTCTGTTGCCAGAAATCTATAATCTTGGAATCACGTTTCTAAACTCTCTGATAATCAAGATCCATGTGACTTTGTTTGTTTGAAAGTGTTCAAGTAGTCCGCCTGAGAAGTGTTTTATAAAATGGGTACAACTAATTTAAAGGCAAAACTTCTAGGTATAATGTCGCCAATGTCTAAGTGAAACATGTTTCCTCCCTGATCTTGCTCCAGGAGTGTCCAGACGAGGTGTTTCTTGAAGGTGTTTTGCAGCCCAGCCTGCAGCGGGGGAATCTCAGCATGCTGCAGGGCACGCTGGAAAAACTTGACCCCGGGTTAGAATCATGCAGCCGCTACCTCATCGCTTCCTGCCAGTTTCTGCAGCGACGAGGATACTTCAACACTCTCTACCAGATTCAACAGTTTATGATGGTTAGAGATCCTTTTATACCATGTTTCTTTAATTATTTTTTTGGGATTTTCATGCCTTTAATTGGAGAGGAGGATTGGTGAGGAATGAAATGCAGGAAACAGGCCACAAGTTTGACGTGAAGCTGGGCCACCCGCTTCAGGGTGAACCCTATGGGATACAGCAAAGACCACAAGGCCATCTGCGCCCCCTTATTCACTGTTTTTGACGGATTTCTTTATTATCTATCATCTGCGATTAAAAGAAAAAAATGGTAAATTTCCTGTGCTGTTTGCAACACCAGAAATTAAAGGGTATTTTAATTGCCTGGTGTGGACCTTAAATTAGTCCTTTGATTCCATTTGGATAGATCTTCAAATCAGCCTGTGTATGGCTCTGGTGCTTAAAACATAATATAATAATAATAATAATAGTAATAGAAATAAGTTATTATAGTCTTGTAATTTTTTTTCATTATTTCTTCATTGCTTTCTATAGGATCATGTCCGTGCTGCCATGACCTGCATTCGATTCTTCACACATGGAGCAAGCTCGTATCTGCAGCTTGGAGAACAGCAGGTAAATCTTTGTTTCTAACACACAATGCTTATGCTCATATGAAGAGTCTGAATTGACTCTTAACCCTGTGCAGCGCTGGCTGGTCAGAGCCAAGGAGCACCTGAGGACGTACCTGCAGGAGCAGCAGGGTCGAGGTGCAGGGAGGAGGAGGTCTCAGGTCAACTCCTTCAGGAAGATGATGTCGTCCAGTGACGTGTCCAGGTAGCTTCAGCCTCAATCTTCAGTCTCTTTTGTTGTTCCTAGTCTCTATTTTCTGTATTTTTAAGAAAGCTCTCTTTCATCAGGCACATGAACACAATCGAGCTCCAGCTGGAAGTAACTCGTTTCCTCCACCGCTGTGAGACCGCTGGCTCCTCCAGGTCTCCACAGAGCAGCACGCCTTCCTCCAAGTCCCCTGGGTCCAGCTCACCGCCAACGCTGTTTGGAGGAAGCCCTGTGAAAGTGGAGGTGGCCTGCAAGGTGAGGGAACTCAAAGTAGATCAGCTTCACATCTAGAAGCTTTGTGGCATGTGACAGTTTTAGAGGTTTATTTTGAAAGTCTTATTATGTGTGTTAAATAAATAAAGAGATTATCTCTAATTTGTGCCGTTTCAGGTGATGCTGGGAGGAAAAAACATTGAAGAGGGTTTTGGCATTGCATACAGAGTCATACAGGTAGGATTTATAGACAAACGTGTTTTAATAAACTCCTCTAATGTTGATTTTGACAAAGACAGCCACACAGTCTGACAAAGTGAGATGTATTTGGTTTTTATGCACAAAATCACAATCCTCCATCAAAAGGGAAAAATCCACATGTACTCGTCAGTGTTCATCTCCTCTTTTCTGCCTCAGGACTTCCAGCTGGAGGCTCAGGCGGTGTACGTGCGAGCCGGTCAGAGGCTGATCCGACAGAAGCAGTATGGAGCTGCGCGGCAGCTGCTCAAATGTGTCGGAGAATCAGGCACAGCCACCAAAAACGACTGCGACGCCCTCATCCTCAGCTGTGTCTCTGTGGCAGACAAAGGCCCCGCAGATGTGAGTCAAAGAAGCCTTTTAGATATGCTGCATGGACTGTTAGTGAAGATGACTTTCCGTTGCTTTAGGACAGGAAAGGACTAAACAAGAAAAGATCAACTCTTCATTTTACCGCCTCCACATTGTCATGTTGTCTCTGCTTTGTCTGATTCAGGCAAAGGAGCTGGAGAGTCTCATCCTGGAGAGCAAGAGCACAGAAACAAAGGTACCGTCAGACTGCCTTTTTCAGCATTTCAGACTCTGCTATCTGCAGCTATCATCGATTTTTTTTTGGCTGAAGTCTTTTCTTTTATTAAAAAGGGAGGACTCAGTGACAAACAATTCAGGTCACTGCAGATGAGTCTCTCTCTTTTTTGTTCTCTTCCTAAGTGTTGATACAAAATATTCTTCTTCAAACTTGATTACCATTAATGCAATGAAAGGATTGCTGTCATGTAAACTTGTACGACACACACAGAAGATGCAGTCAAAGATAAGTCACAGTGGCTGCCTTGGATGTGCATTTTAAGATGTAAGGACAGTTATGACAAATATACAACAGAATCTTATCCAAACCTTCCTGTACCTCAGTCTGATCTAAAGTGGTAACTCTCTGGTCTCTGTGTGTGTCTTGACGTGGATGTGTGGCAACAGACACTGCTGTATTTTGTTGTGAGTTGTCTCTTTATTTTGAGCATCACAATAACGGCAGGGACGGCGCTGAACAGACAATAAAAACCTGTCCTCTGGGAGAACACGTGCTGAAATGAAAGTGCTGAAATGAGTGTTTGAGGAAGATGGAGGTGTGATGTGCTCATCTCATTTTACATAACGCTGTTGAAACATGATGGCGCTTTTAGATTAAACTGCAGATGGTCACATATATATATACATATACAAAAATAATATATCAATCATACCTAAAAGCATATGCTACATTATATGCTGCAGGACTCTTGATTCCTAAACACTGGTGGACACCAACTCCACTGTGCTCCTAAAAGTGCATGAACAGGTTTTGAATATAGATTGCAAACTAACAGTTTAAATTGTCTACATCAATGGGAAAAAAATTGCGATAATTTATGATTACAAAAGGGAAATCTTGAAATCTTACATGCATGAATACAGTAAATTAGATTAAAGAAAAAAAAAGTAGTCTATATGAATAAGCCTAAAGATAAACCCTAAAATACAAGACTCATTAATGAATGTTCTGGCTCTTATTTCACCTGCAGATCAAAGCCTATCTGCTGTGCAGTAAACTGCGCCCTGCGTACCTGCTGGCGGTGAAGCTGGAGTCGAGCAGAGCGGGCCCACTGGTCCAGGAAGTCCTTCAGGCTGCAGAGGGGGCCCAGGACTCTGTGATGCAGAATATCTGTCACCAGTGGCTGTCCGAACACCACAAGACGTCTCAGCAGCGCCCGGGCCGATCCAGCGCCAGGTAAAGGTGGAGTCAGTCAGTCAGTCCGCCTGATGAGGAATAAGACGAACTCTGCACTTAAAATAGATATACAACAATGAGAAGAGCCAGGTTTTCTAATTTAACACAGTGAGTGAAAGTTTCTCTTTCGGTGGAAGCATCTAGAATCTGTGTTTGTGCGGCCTTCCTCTCTGTGAAACTGATGAATCACCGCTGTGCTTTATTTCCACTCTGGGGATACTTCGCTGTTAACTTTCTGTTGTCTGTTGTGTGAGAGGGAACAGTGTTACTTACAGAGCCACAACAAAAACACCTGTTACACAACAAAACCCTAACAGAAGCAGTCATTCCTGCAGTGTGAGCATCTGTGTTCCACTGAGATTTATGTCCTACCTCAGCCGAAAGGGAAAAGATCTTCATTTTACTGACACTTCTCTGACAAATTTGGCTTTTCTTTTCTGTTTTCATTTCAATGCCGTCATTTCCTGTGCGTGCGAGCTGTGTGCCTTCTCTGACAGTGGTACATATACGATCCATGAAGAAACTGAACTATGTTTCTGAAACAGCATAATGAAGCTGTTTACGTTGTTCAGGGTTTGTTCCCTTTCAGTCAGAAACAGGATTTACAGTATTTACGGGCATTGAAGTTGTCATGAAGAGTTTCGTTAAAAATTTTAGGTCGGATTCAGAAAGGGAACATCCTGTAGATCATGTTTTAGATGCAACTAACTCATCGGTAGTTTCATAGCTGGATTTTTGTTGGAGTGTCTCATTGACTGGTTAAAAAGCTAGCCAGCGTTTTAAGGGTTATTCCGTGAGTCTTTAACTGAAGTCTGTGTTCATTTACCCTGAATATTTCTCAACAGCGCTTACTGGTGAGAGAGCTTATGCTCCGTGTGCCTCATGTTTGCTTTCATTCGATGGTATTTTACAAAGAGAAACTTAAAAATAGTCCTTGAAAATGGTTTAGCATCAGCAGCACCCCTCAACTTTGAAATCCTACCTCCATAAACAACTTAATCGTCTGTACCAGCATCTGCTGTCGTTCACAAAACTTACTTCAGAAGTCCCGCCCCTTCTTGATTTTTAACGGTCAGCGGTGAAGACAAGAAGTGTAGTTGTGAACACATGGGTTTTGAATTTTTAGACTGTAGGCTTCAACTTGGTTTTAAGAGTAAAACGCTTTCTTGGAATCCAGAAACTGCTGTTATTGTTTTAAACTCCACTAGACTCAGACAAGTGGGAATTGCAAATCTATCTTGCGTCAGTCAGTCAGTTTCTGTGTCTTTGGTGTTTAAAATAGAAGATAAATTAAACTATCTTCATTTGACACTTCAAAGTTGTCCGTTTTGAAAGGGGAGAGGAAGCAGACCATCAGCTGTTATAATAAACACCTCAAGAAGACATTTTAATTTGGCACATTTGCTCCAAAAATGACTCACATTGGAGCTGGATGAGGTTAAAAAAGTGGAATAGCCCTTTAAATCATGCTTTGTTCCATGAGAGACTTGACCCTCAAGCGTGAGAACTAAATCTATCAGATCACCAGAGGGATGATCTTTAAAAAGGGATTTTTTTTGTGTGATTTTGCCAATCTCTCCCACATTTGTCCCCATAAAACACATTTTTAACCCGTGATCATCACATATGTTGCTCAAGCTGCCTTTTCAAATAAACCACAGTGTGTATTTCAGAACATTATTACTCTGTTAAGCACTCGTTAGAGGAGACGCTGTGTTCACACTTTGCTTGCCTGTGCTGCTCTCGGGTGAAGACTGGGACTGACAGACTTTCTGTGATTGAAGTGTTGATTGAAAACACTGACAGAAAACTTTTCGAGATGCACATTTACGACGTTCTTGCACTCTGATGATCCTCCTTAACTTGGACTGTTGTCTCATCACTGCCGCACTTTATACTTGTAATTTCTTTTGGTACAAAATGTAAAATATGTGACACAGTTACTACTTTGTTTATGCAGACTAATGATTTGACATGTATCTGATTTCTCCATCTCCTGTAAAATAAATGGAATAAAAAAGAAATACACTGTGCAAAAGGATGATGCATTGAGTTATATTTTTCCCACTCAAAAGAAGAAATAAAAAAAGACTCCAAAATGTCAGTTTAAGAAAGACTTGGCTAATAACTGACTGACTGTTACCCTCAGCTTCATATTCACCTCTATGACTTCACTCCCAGTAAAAAATGCAAGCCTCTGTATAGTAATATTTGTTTTATTTACATCATATGTAAACATTCAACTCTTAACATGAATGTAAGTGTAGTAAAAGGCATGTTGCAGTTGTATAAAACACAGATTGTAAACTCTTGGCAACCTTTGTGTAAATGCTGAGAGGGAACATGAGAAAGAAGATTCTTAAAAAAGAAAACTGTTCCTCCTGCAGGAAGTTGCAGGATTTGGCAGATGGACAAAAAAAAACATTTTAAAGATTGAAGTGACCCTAACTTTGATATGATTTAAATAGAAAAGCTTCTCATCTAAACTTACTATAATTATCACAAAATACATTTATGCAATCGAAGCTCTAATTATGGCTCGGACAGACACTTATCTTCGAGGTTTACTAATTTTGTTGACAACCTGGAAACACTGTAAGAACCCCTGCACTTGTTTAGAAACGCTGGCACGAAATTCAAGCTGTATTCATATCCTGGAGAAATAAAAACACAATAGTTGATAAAGATGCTGGTCATTTACCCTGACTTGACCCTTCACAGTATCCTACAGCATCACAACACATTAAGTTGCTTTTTTGCCTACACTGTATTCACATCGTGTCACAAAAATAGAGTCAAAAAGTTATCTGTGTGTACATCATAATACTGTTGAGTAGTTTTGAGTTTTAAACATCCAAAACACTCAAGTTATTATTATGTAATTACTGCATTATTACACAAAAAAGCAACTTCACATTATAGTACCTCCTACAGAGTTACCTGACTGCTTATTTAGGTAAGAAATGTTTAAAGTACAGAACATGGAAACCATAATAAAATGAATGATAAGAGATTGAATGAGGGCTCTTTTGAGATCTGAGAGGTTAAAGGTTAAATCAGTCCCACTCGATTCCCAGCAGCTCACAGCTGACGTCCCACAGTCTCCTCGCCGTCTCCTCACTTCTTCCTTGTGGGGCAACAAAGGCAGGGGCGCAGTCGCTGTAATGAAAGAAGGGGGAATGGTTATTACATAATGATGGTGTGGGTGAGTCACCGCTCTGGGGGCTGTGTTCCCTTTTTAATTTGACCTTGTGCATGATTAGGATATCATTGCCATCACTAATTTCATGTGTCGACACTTTGGGAGATGCTGACACGTGTAGAGAGGAGGATACAATCTCATGTGTTCGAACTCCTGGAGAAACCAGCGGGTTGGAAAATTCTGGTTCTTAGAGGGGGCACTATAACTTTACAGTACAAAATGATAAACTGTGGTTCAACATAACACAGTGACACCCAGAAAATACCATACAACACAAAAAAATACCACACAGTACTGTACGCCATTCTACACGAAACGGAACAACACAATGGCGTACAACAGGATACAGTAGATAACAACAAGATACAATACAACAGGATACAGTATGGCAAAGTGAAGTATGACTCTGTACAGTATGACATGACATTTACAAGTACAACACATTTCTGTGCAGCACAATTAAGTACAGCATGGTACAGTACGATAGTACGGTACTGTAGGAAATTCTGCACTATGGCACGAAGAATAAAAATTAAACTGTCCCAAGCAATGCTCTTTGAAACAATACAGTAAGACCTAACACTGTATGATATGTAATGTATAACAATACCATAAGACACAATACACTACTTAATGCTACAGTATGTCAAAATTCAAGATACAGTGCAATGCAATGCTGCACAGTAGGATACAGTGTAACACAACACAATACGGTATGACACATTGATGTGCAATACCATACTGAGTGATATTTTCCAGCATTGTGTCCTACTGCATAACACAATGCAGTACTATTTTCTACAACTATGTAGTAGTATTTTTGCACCTAAATTCTTTTTTCAGCAGAGCCTCCTTAACTTCAAACCTTTGCCCTCAATCCCTGACGTTTCCTAAACTAAAGAGTTTCTGTACTCATCTGTTCAATCGCAGATATTACATTTAAACCCAAGAAAATCCTAAATTTATAAAACAAAACACGAAACTGTGAGTAAACCTTCCTCCACAGAGTTGCTCCTGTTCCTTTACTCTATTTTTGTCATCTTTTCATTTTCAGGGACACAGCATAATTAAGTGATTCTAAAATGCAACAAACTGTCTAATGGTAAAACCATGTTGGAGCCACTGATGTAGATGAGAAGAGACAAACGCTTCTCCTTCAGGCTTTTTGCCAAGTTTTGGAGCATGCAGCGTCTCCATGGTGACGTGAAAGCTTGTGGGATGTGTGGTTTTTCACGAGAACTCCGAAGACTGAAACATTATTCTTTAATGAAGTTCAGAGCAGGTCGCCAAATGGCTTCTATCAAAACATGTTAGTTCCAGTATTTCAACCTCCATAGCTCGTGCCCTTGTGGTATTCATGGCGTGTTATTCCATGCTAACAAACCTGTGTTGTTGTTGTTGTTGTTGTTACCTACCTGAAGTGTTTCCCAGAGACTGAGTGCAGTTCCTCCGCCACCGCGCAGTAGATGCTGGTCTGTGCTCCTTCTCGTGGCGTTTTTAGGAACATGGAGAAGATGGTGAAAAATATCGTCATGAGGGTTGAATGTCTGGTCAGGTCAGAGTTTACGGTCCCTGGGTGGACTGAGTTCACTGTCACGCTGGTGCCTGTGGAGACGACAGATCAGTATCAGGCAGAAAAATCTCTTTTTTGACAGATCATATTTCCATCCTCTTATTTTGTGTTTTTTTTATACCTTTAAGTCTTCGTGCCAGCTCTCTGGCAAAGAGCACATTTGCCAGTTTGCTCTGGCAGTATGCTAATCCGCTGTTGTAGCTCCCCTGGCTGTGGAGGTCATGGAATCTGATCCAGCCAAAGTTGTGCGCCAGAGAGGAGACGACGACAACCCGGGCCGGCGCACTGCGTCTGAGAAGCCCGATCAGGAGGGATGTCAGCAGGAAGTGACCTGCCAGAGGTAAGAAACCCACGCACAGTCGTCGTTAAACGTCCTATTTTGCCAGGACATGTCCTCCTTTTGGTTGTAAAATTGAGGCTGGGGAAGTTTATACAATTACCCAAAATCTCTTGGTTTTTCTCAGCTTTTCCTACAGACCACAAATATCTAAAATAAAGCATTGCACTGGGCTTCCTGCATTATTCTGATGCACCAACCTGCCAAGATTTCAAACATGCTCTGACTGTTGTAGCTGCACTTTCAGACAGAAAATGCTGAAGTATAACTGCACTTTTATGGGCGAGCTGAAGATATACAGTATAAACCCCGTTTTCGTTATGGTCGTGACTGGTGTTGGGAATTTTCATTGGCCAATATTAAGTCAAAATTTTGTGATAAAAAGTCAAAATTCGGAGGTTAGAGGTCAAATATTCAAATAAAATGTTGATTTTTTTTGTGATAAAAGGCAAAATTTAGGATAAAAATTAAACATTTTGAAATAAAATGTCAAAATTATGAGAAAAAAGACTAAATTTTGGGATAAAAAAATCCAAATGTAAAGATGAAAAGCCAAAAATTTGGGAAAAAAGCCAAAATGGAGATAGTTTAAATTTTTTACTTTTCATCCTTAAGTTTTCAAAATTTTTTCTCATTAATTTGACTTTTATCTCAAACCCCCTATCAAATTATCTCAACTAATAACTTTTAAATCAAGGAAATTGGCTGTTTCTATACATTATTTTTTTAATATTTATTTTAAAAAGCTCTCACTCAAAAGAGAAAAGGGAGTATTTTACATGAATGTTTGGGTTATGACGCTACTTTTTCATCTTTGAATATCTTTGGAAATTTTTGCAGTATCTCCAAGACACTGGGCCATCGAGTGCAGAAGATGGTCACCCTAATTTAACATGTGTAAGGTGCATTTTCACATTTCGGGATAAACAGTTTCTGCAAATAGCTCCATTTTTAGCTCAGTCTTACCTAAGTGATTGACTCCAATGTGCATCTCAAAGCCGTCTACAGTTTTCGTGTAGGGGCACATCATCACCCCAGCGTTGTTTATAAGGATATGAAGCTGGTTGACCTCTAAAAAAGAGACAAAACAGAAAACCCGTCAGCTGTGAGACATCATCAGTGCTCTGCAGAGGAGCAGCTCTGAGCTCACCTCTCAGGAACTTCTGTGCGAAGGCTCGTATCGAGCAGGTGTCTGCCAGATCCAGCTCTCGAACCTCTACGTCTGCTCGAGGACACGCCGCTCGTATACTGGCAGCAGCTTCCTCTCCTTTTTCCACATTTCGACAGGCCATGATGACCCGAGCCCCTGTTGGATGAAAAAACAAGCAGGAGCTAAACTTTGAGCTTCGAAGAGAGGACGGGGAACGCTTCTGTTGCCTGGAGCTTTTATTGATCCTCTTGGATTTTGTTTTGCTTGTTGCTCAGTGAGTTGGATTTTTGATTTGTCAAAGTTCACCTGGATCTCGTACTGCTCCTCAGGCAGAGTGGGGCAGCTTTAAAACACTGAGATCAATGAAACTCTTGACTCCAGTCGTCAAACTCAGGCTTATAATCTTCAGCAGATATTTTCAGTGAGATTCAAAACCAAGAATGAAAATGAGTCCAACTTGTTTTTAAAGGTATTAATAAAAATTATTACTATCATATATCGCACAGTATGAATCAACCAATGTCAGTTTACTGAGCCTTTTTTTTCTTAAAGCAAAATCTGGAAATATCAGTCTTAAAATGTAGAGATGCAAAGATGTCCAGGCCAACACATCTTCTCCAAATGTGAGCTGACATGTTTATTTGGTGAAGTGCCCAAACAAAACGTCATATCACCAAGGTTCTTAAGTCTTTAAACATAGAGTCAGTGTGGTGTTTATCAAAAGACTTGCACCATGATTTATTTTCCATGTTTCATGCATTGGGCTAATTGTGAAGATACGGGTGCTGTTGGTGCCCTGCAGTGGCTTCACAGTCATTTTGAAGGGTAGGGACAAAAGAAAAAAGAAGGCACACACAGCATGTGTTTTGGGTCCCAGGAGGGCAGTTTGTCATACGTTAACCAGCCAAGGGGGGTCAGATTAGTGTGGTTCACTGATCAATGGAGCACTTTAGCATGTATTTTGGCTCCCAAAAAGACACTTTAGTGCATTTTGGCTCCCAGGAGAGCTGTCTGCACATGATTTAGTGTCATGATTTAGAGGGCACTCAAAAATATTTCAGCTCAGAAGAGGACACTTTGACACGTTTTAACCATAGACTGTATAATCAGTGGCTGTACTGAGGTTCGGCTCAAACTGAAGCTCCCAGCAGATGCCCTGACCCCTGGCGTCTGGCTGCAGTGTAGGTCATAAGCCCCGCCTCCCCATGCATTCTGGTTATGAGTTGGGAAAACTTAAAATAATTATGATACCTTGTAGAAACGTTTCTCTCATCCTTACACTGAAGTGGTGTGACGATTTAGTTTGGCTGCATTGTGTTCAAGTGATTTTTTTCACTGAGAAGTTGGTTTTTCATTCGTGATTGGACATTAAAAACTGTGTTATAAGTTTCGTTTTAGCTACCGTTCGTGAGTAGTTTTTATCGTGGACATAAAAAACATCAGGAAGGAGAGCCAAAAGGAGACTAAACTTTCTAAAGAAGAAGAAATAAATATTTTTATTTCTCTTTTTTACTTGGCTCCACCGGACATTCTCTACTGCGCAGACTCCTGCTGCACAATGGCGGCTCCTGTGATGGAGTTTTTTTCGACTTCAAAATCGTAGAACGGGGACAGGCGGAGCCGCACTGTCCATTCTATATACAGTCTATGGTTTTAACCCCCCAAGAGGGCACTTGAGCTCATGTTTTGCCTCCCAGGAGAATGATCATTTTTTAACCAGCTAAAGCGGTACTTCAGCATCCAATCAACCACCAGGAGGGCAATTTAGAGCAAATTTGGCTCGACAGAGGGCCTTGTAGCACACTTGGCTCCTGAGAGGACACTTAGATGTACTTTATGGCCAGAGAGGGTACCTCAACTCATGTTTTGGCTCCCAATGGAGGCACTTTACTAGGGTTTTGGCGCCCAAAAGGGCACTTAAGCATGTGTTTTGGTTCTAATAAGGACACCTTCGTGTATTTTGGCTCAGAAAAAGGCACTTAAGCACATTTAAGCCCCCAAGAGGTCACTTGAGCATGTGTTTTCCAACAATTTGGCCACAAATCCCCCTCCTCTGTACACACCACTGGTGCCCTGTAATGGATGTACAACCAAATGGATCACCTCGTATTGCCATATCAAGTGCAGTTTCCTTCCCAATCCCTGTGTTGGCTCCAGTGATGAGGACTGTCTTTCCTTCCAGAAGAGCTGAGGACATGCATACTCCTCCTGCTGCATATCTTCTGTTGATAAAACAATAAAAACAGATCAGTACTACGACAGACTGCTCTATCTGGGTGACCAGCAGCCTCTTCTTCTGTCAGAAGAAATCTTGTCCTCATTTTTGTGGACAGAAGGACAGCTCGGCTTAATTATTCAGAGAGAAACTTGGATAATACACAGCAGAGAGCGTAAAGTCGTACGACCCACGCCACCGCGCAGGTCCGCCCCATAACCAATGGCTCAGTTGGAGTAATGCATACAGATATAACTCCTCCCACGCGCAGCCTCCTGATAGGCCCAGCAGCTCAGATGGAGACTCCTGCTACATCTCTGTGCAAAAACTCCCACAGCTCCATCATTTCTCAACCATTGATTTTCTGCTGCTGGAAATCAGTCAACGTCGAGTAAAACAACAGGGGAGGGAAAATAAACCTTAGAAATGCAGTCAGCTGCTTTAAATATGCGGACTTTTTTGTTCGAGTGCACATAACCTAATTGCAACAGCAGCATCAGTGCAATGAAATGCCCTGTCAACCAAGTAACAACCCACCCGTGATGCTCCAAACCCTTCAGTAAGGATGGAAATAAATGGTGTAGTTTCGTGCAGCTTACCTTACATGTGTTGAGAATAAAAGCACCACTAACGTCACCACTCCGAGGCTCGCGACAATAATAAAAAGCAGCATCGTATCTCGGACTGTGGGCTTCTTGTGTGTCTTCAGCTGGATGCCACTGCTCTGTAGGCAGAACAGCTGATGTCAAAGCATAAAGGGTGCAAAGCGTAGTGAGGGTGAAAGATACAACGCGAACGGCATCATGGGATTCGTAGTTTTACCTGGGCTGGAGGAAAATGCTGTATCAGAAAAAGATGGGTGACGTCACGGAAACGGCCATTAATTACACAATTTGTTTTATAAAAGAAAAATCGGATCATGGAGGGATAATATTTTCGTAAAATCTCATGGGGTTTTTTTATCAATGTGTTCAAACTCTAGTATTTTCATTCATTTTCGGCAAATTAGATGTAAATAATTTTAAAGAATTCTGATTACTTGAAAAGCAAATTACTGACTTTTGTTTTCTGTCTTGTTTTACTACGCACCAACTGATGTTGACTGTATGTTTTTCATTTCAAATTGAACATCCCTGTTTAATTTAGGGGGGCTCTTTTTATTCATGTTTTTTTTTTCGATCCAACTCGTTTTGTTTAGTTGCTATTTTGTTATAAATCTATTTATTAAACATCTAGATACAGAAATTCAACCATGAAAGTGAAATGTGATTTATAATGAAAATATGATTTTTAACATAAAAAAATATATACATTGCGACAAAAAAAAAAAGAAAAATAATAATTTGGATTACTTTTTGGACTTATTTTTTGGTTGCAGCAAGAAAATTTGAACAAAGTAATCACATTATTGCAATCACATTAATCAATAAATTAGCAAGGTATGTGCTTGAGCTCATTTGATACTCTTTCAAGAATTCAAAATAATGGAAGAAGACAAAAATACAAAAAATAAAATCATTGGAAAGTGTAAATAGCTATTATATTCCTTTTCTTTATAATTTTATGAATTTATTTTCGTATTTATTTACGAATGATTGTTTATTTATTTATTTTTATATTCAATTTAACTTATCTGTAGTTCATTTTTGAGAGGAAATGTCTTTCAAACTTCATTTCCCAGAAGGCTCAGCATTTGCAGCCTGCGTAGCGCCTGAACACAATACTTTTCTTAGTTATTTTCAAACAACCCTTGCTTAGATTCAGTATTGTTTATACATTCAATACACTCTATAGATATACAAAATATCTCTTTTGATGGAAGTGGAAAATTAATAGTAGTTTGTTTTTGTGTTTGAGTTTTGGTCCGGAATTTTTCGTCACCTCATCACGAGGACCATCATGCGGAAAAGTCCCGGGGATCTGATTATCACCAAAACAAAACAACAAGATTAACTTCCAGTTGTGACTGTTATTAGTGACATATTTTCAGAAAAAAAGACGAAGTAGTTTCTAAAGACGAGGTAAAAATGTCGTCGGAGGAATTTGAGAAGTTACATGAGATTTACAGATCTCTGTACGATGAGCTGAAGCTAATGCCAGAGAGAGCTCTGAAATGTCACGGAGGTAAACACTTCATTATCTTTGTTTATACACATACTGGTTGTGTTAGTTTACTCTGTGGCCTCTTTTTGTCTAAGTGAAGTGCATTTTTGTTTTCACAGAAGAGAGGAAGAGGTTGGTGAGAAGCTTCGATGAGAGGCAGGGGGAGGCTGAGGAAGTGGTGAGCTGAAATATCCAAGTTATGAAACTCCAAGCTGCGAGATATGAATGTTTTTCATTCCTGACATTGTTGAAGTTTATCTGCTGCATACTGACTGTGTCTTTATACTCGTGCATAGAAGAAATGACAGCACAGTTTCTTAAAGCTCCTGTGGAGAACTTTTGGTTTGTGTTGATTCTGGCGCCTCCTGTGGACAAAGTTAAAGATTTTAATTCTGTTTATCATTTTTCTTCATGACCATAGACTGTATATAGAATGGACAGCGTGGCTCTGCCTGTCACCGTTCTACGAGTTTGAAGCTAAAAAACCCTGTAACTTGAGCCGCCATTGAGCAGCCAGAGTTTGCGGAGTAGAGAATTTCAGGTGGAGCCAAGTACAAAAGAGAAATAAAATATTTCTTCTTATTTCTTCTTCTTTGTAAGGTCTAGTCTCCTTTTGGCTCTCTTTCCCAAAGTTTCTCAAATCCCCAATAAAAACTACTCACGAATGTCAACTGTCAACTATCGTAAAACAAAACCTATAACACGTTTTTAATGTTTGATAACTAATGAAAAACGAACTCTTCAGTAAAAAAAGACATGAGCACAATGCAAATTACATCCTCATGCCACCTTAAAATAAGGATGAGGGAA
Source organism: Thalassoma bifasciatum (assembly GCA_008086565.1). Taxonomy (NCBI): domain Eukaryota; kingdom Metazoa; phylum Chordata; class Actinopteri; order Labriformes; family Labridae; genus Thalassoma; species Thalassoma bifasciatum. The sequence continues at coordinate 12,226 of RPOG01003923.1, read as the reverse complement.
ACATTTCTACCAGGGATTATAATTTTTTGAAGTTTTCCCGACTTATATCTGGAATGCATGGGGAGGCGGGGCTTATGACCTATACTGCAGCGAGACACCAGGGGTCGGGGCATCTGCTGGAAGCTTCAGTTTGAGCCGAACCTCAGTACGTCCACTGATTATGCAGTCTATGTTCATGACAAGTGTCCTGGTCGATTAGCTACAAAGTTATTTCATAGAATATTTTGTGTTGACTTTGTGATGAAAAGTATAAGCCTTGCAAGTTAACTCTTTGGTTACATGGTCACTATAAGGCGATACTCCAAACCCAAATGTTTGCCAAGAAGCTAAGAAGAAGACAGAAACTTGCCCGACGCACTGAATGATGAGTGAGATCCAGGGTTTTTGTTTCTTGCTTGTATTTTGCATTTCCACATAAACCCAAGGCAATGACAGGTATCATTACAGCAACAGGCGTAAAGACTTACAATACCAAGGAAGCTCAAAATACACAAATTTCTTTAAAGTGCGGTCAGCAAAAAGTTGAATGTCTTCTCTCTCACCCTCCTTCCACCATATGTTTGAACCTGTGCTGGCATATTTGTACCACCTTCCCACCACACCATGTGATGCTCATAGGAAGTGATGAAACAAAATACATTTTCATTCATAAATATCCGTCACCTACAGTCACTTTATTGTAAATATAAACCTGTAAGTTACCTTTCTGAATGATGGCATGAACTACTGTTTCAGAGATAAGGCCTTTGTACACTGAATCAGTTATTTACAGATGAGTTTTTGGGCTCTATAATCCCAAAGAGAACATTTCTCAGGCACACCATGCACACTGAGTCTGATATGTTTACTTATTTCTTTTTAGTTCTGAAAATTGCAGTAAGTGTAAAGTGGATTCATCCAGCCTTGCTTTAAACTTTATGGTTCTTTCACTACTTGAAAAAAGGTCCATCCACTCCTGAAAATAAGACAAGAGCAAAGAAAGTTTCACCTGCTGGTTAAGGAGCTGGTGAATAATCCCAATTGCCTCCAAGTGCAGTTCAGGATGTCAGTAGTCGTGTTTGATACACTGCTTGCTTTATTATAACCTCACATTTAAAAGAGGAACACCAATCTCTGCAGAGCAACTGATCCTGAGCGCCAACTGACGTATGTATGTTTGACGCACTGTATTGCCACATCATGTAATAATGTAAGAAATGTTCATTTGATTATGCCATAACCCTGCATTTTGTAACAACCTGCCACACCTTGTAATAAAATTCTTGAACACAATATGTAATTAACTTTGCCACATTACGCAATAAGTATGTACATATTGCATCAGTTATTACAAAATGCAGTTGTTGAACTTTTTATCAAGAAAATGTGAGAACTTGGTGTACTATGATGCAATATGTAAGAACTTACTACATAATCTGGCAATGATTAGTTTATATATTGTCAAGTATTTCATCATAAAAGTGGCAGATTATTACAAAATGTGAGGTACTTACATAGAGAAGTGATTTTTTTATTTACATTATCACGTAATGTGGTGTTATTGCAAAATGTGGGGCAACAGGCATGCACACGCACAATCAAAATGACAGGAAATGTGTTAACTTACTTTTTTTGACCATCCAGAGAATACTGCTGTCTCTGAATAGTCAAACAAACCTTGAAACAACCTGTACAAATGCAAAATGACCCTTAGAAACTCCACCCTGTTCTGAAAAAATACTGGTAGAAGAAAGTCTAGGCATTACTTTTGAAACATGATTGACAACATGGGATTCAATTTTTTTTTTAACAAGCATCACTTGTGGACCAGAAAAACAACTGACTGTGTTTTTTTCTCTGTGCATATTTCATAATAGTATATTATTATATTCTTAATAGAATTATTACCATTATTAAATTATATAAATCCACTAGTTTCATATTTGGTCAATTTTTAAAAAAATATGAAGAGTACCCACAGGAGCTTTGAAGAAATTCCAATATTTTCATACAGAAACTCTGTTTTTCACACTATTAGTCCACTTAGGCTACAAGCCATACACAGGTGTGTAGCATCAGCAATAGTGTGTCAAAAAGATTAAATTTTAACTGTACAGTATTAACCAAAATGGAACCTTTCATAATCATTTTTTAGTCGTAGTAGTTAAAATATTTACCAAGTTTCAAGCTGTTGTGTATCAAGAAATACAAGTAGACCCACTCATATAGTATTTCGGTGTGCTTAACAAATTATTAGACGTGTACAAGTTTGCGAAAAACTTGTTATGAAAAGCCTGTGTTTGGAATTTAATATGATGAAATGATGACCTCTGACACATCTTTCTTCCATGTTAACTCTTAAAAACACCTTTAGTATGCTAAATTTTGTGCCTCAGGAAAACACCGTGACTCTGAAGTTGTTGGGCTCCATATCGAGGAAAAAAAAGGACACCCTCATTATCTTGAATAATCTGTTCACCAAGTTTTTATCCTTCCCCAGTTACAAGGAATGGAAGAGGAGCTGCGTGCTGCCCCTTCCACCCACAGAAACGCCATGAACACAAAGCTGCGCATGTACCGCAGGGATCTGGGCAAGCTGCAGAGAGACATGAAAATCTCCGCCCCAGGCTTCGGTTCATCTTCCATGCCAGTGGGAGGAAACCATCTTGGCGTCTATTCATCACAAAACCAACAAAGTGTGAGTGTGGGGGGCTGCATTTACAGATAATAATCCCTGGAGTTATAATTTAAAAGTGTTGCTTTGAGTGTGGTGTTGTGTAAATAGAAACACCACTCACTCTGATGTTTTACAGGCAAATCAGTCACGTTATATTACAGGATTTAGGATTTTTACTTCCTGTAAATAAGTGTTGATTTTGCAGAAATAACCAGACTCTCAAATCAAAAACAAGTCAGTAAACCTTGGTTAAATCTAAAATTTCCCACCTTTACAGACACACCAGCAGTCTCAGAGAGCCTTGCTCCTGCAGGGCACTGAGGCTCTTAACAACGCCAGCCAGAGCATCGAACGAAGTCAGCGCATCGCCAGCGAAACAGAGCAGATCGGCACAGACATCATCGAGGAGCTGGGGGAGCAGAGGGAGCAGCTGGACCGAACCAGAAACAGAGTGAGCTGTGAATTATTGTTTTGATGCTGTATACTGATCAGCATTCAGTATATTCAGGTAGTCAGCTGACCTCATTCCTTGGGCACATAATGTTGCTGAACCTAGACCTGAACAACTGCAGCAACCCCAGATCATAGCACTGCCCCCACAGGCTTGTACAGTAGGCACTGGGCATGATGGGGGCATCACTTCACCCGCCTCTCTGGTTACCCTGATGCGCCCATCACTCTGAAACAGGGTTAATCTGGACTCATCAGACCACATGACCTTTGACTTCCATTCCTCCAGAGTCCAATCTTTATGCTCCTTAGCAACTCCTTGAGTTCCCTTTGCATTGTGTGTGTAGAAATGCTCTTACTTTCACTGTTAAGCATACTCCTGAGTTTAGGTTAATACTATTCTAATCTGTTTTGTCTTTATTTTCTAGTTGGTGAACACTGGAGAAAACCTTGGTCGAACTAGAAAAATTCTACGTTCCATGGCCCGAAGGTAAGTACCTCATCTTAAAACTTTACACCATCTTCCATGTTATATTTTATATTCTTTTATAGATTTTTTTTTCTTCTCACCTCTTTCTTTTAGGCTGGTGACAAACAAGTTGCTGTTAGCAGTCATCATTTTAATGGAACTGGCCATTCTAGGAGCTGTGGTTTATCTGAAGTTCTTCCGAAAATGAGCCTGAGTTGTCTGTTTCCTGGAAATATGCAGCTCTGGATCCTGAGCTCACTCAGACTTTCTACATCCGTCTCCTCCGATCATCCGGTAGCAATAATGCTGTCCTGCTGTGCAAACGAGGACAATGAGATGACTCAGTCTTGATTGAACTTTTACAGACATTAAGAGGTTTCTGTCCTCGGTTCATTTCGCAAAAACAAAAAAATGGTTGAACCTTTTAATGGACCAAATCTACAGAAACTTCATGCACAAACTGTGAGCTGTGATTTGCACTGTTTTAATGGACTATTATTGCCAAGGATGCCCTGCAGGATTATTTCTGGCTGCCACAGACCCCAGAGATGAATCCAGGCAGATTTTATTCCAAGTCTGACCTACTAACTCCCATGTTTGTAGAGTGTACAGTAAGAGTTCAAAGTTCCTGATCTGACTTTTACGCAGCTGTACAGGGAGGTTTAAATATGGCTCCCATCCTTTCTATCAACAGTATATGATGAGATGGCACCTGTTGAATCTATTAAGTTGTAATGTCCCAGTATTCAGATTGGTTATCCCACCACCCAAAACATGCACCTGATTCCTCAGAGTTATGGATCAGACTAATAAGTGGAAATTCTTACTAATTGCAATGTTCCTAACAGATATGAAGGTTGTCAAATCACTGTATTATACACAAATTTCTGTTAAAAGCGGGTTTGGTTATTCCTTATGGGACTGTCTACATTAAAGCTAATCTTTAACCCGAGTTTCCACTCCGTCTGATATTCTCCGGGACGGCTGCCAGACTGACTGAAAGTGAAGAAAAACATCCGCTGCTGAACTGACGTCACCCCAAATGAGTCACAGACTGATTCTCGGACCAGGTTAGTGCTGGGTAAACAACATCTGTTACTATGGAATTAATTCCCAGCTAATAGGTGATAAGGTTATTTTTTACTGCTGTGTTCCTGAAGTAGCACATCTGTTGCTATGTTTTCCTTCCACTTAGATATCATGCCTCTCTGGTGTGCTGCCAAGTACAAAAACATGTTTGATGACTTGTTTGTGTGGCTTAAGTGCAGAAGGGGATTGAGGAAACTGTGTTTTTAACTTAAAAGATATGCTGAAGATGCAGAACTATGATGAATATTGAAAAATGTATGTATAAAACTACTAATTATTGCAATATGGCCTGATAATATGTCTCTAATTCATGCAGCTCTTTTCAGTATCATTGATGTGCTACTTTTGTACATACAGTAATACCTATACAACTTTTTAGATTGCTGTGAAGTTTTTAGATACACTCACAGAACCGAGAAGATGTATCAATTACTAATTGTCTTAAATTTCCATATACCCTCTTTACAATTAACTGTAGTGATCTTTTTTTTTTTTTTTAAAGTTATTTTTTTGGCCTTTATGCCTTTATTCGATAGAGGAGGACAGTGGATAGCGTCGGAAAGGGGAGAGAGAGTGGGGAGTGACATGCGGGAAATGGGCCACAGGTCGGATTCGAACCCGGGCCGCCCGCTCGAGGGCCAGCCTCATGGTGCGCAGCCATATCCACTAGGCCATCCGCGCCCACTGTAGTGATCTTTTGACCATTTCTTTAAACAGATATTTATTTGCTCCAGAGGATTAATCGAAAAATCAGTCAACTTTTGTTTATATAGGACTTTTCATGCAAATAAAATGCAGTTCAAAGAGCTTCACAGTGATGAGAAAAAAATCGTAAAAAAAGAACAGATTGCTATTTATGCCTATTTGTAGTTCTGTTTGTTCTTACTCTGACTTTGACATATATCTTATGAACCCACAAAGTCCCCAGAGGATACACCATAACATCTTAAGTGATCATTTGACCTTTCGAGATTCTTGGACATTACTGCCATTGCCATGACTTACCTTGTTGAAATATTTCTGGTAGATTTCATATATTTTAGGGTAAATTCATTATTCCCAGAGGATAAAAACACATTTTTCTTTTCCCCCACTCTGTACCAGTGACAGGGCTGAAAGGATTGTAGAGTCAGTCAGCTGAGTTAGTCTGTTGTTTATCAGGTCCCTATTTTTGCCCCAAACAAATAGGCCATCAATGTTCATTGTCTCCAGAAGAGCTGGATTGTTTTACATTTCTTTTCATTCCATAATCGTCTGAAAGTTTTTACACATATTGGAGCCAAAGTCTGTATTTTTTTATAAAGCATGATGAGGAACAGTGTTTTTAGTTTATCTGTTGATCTGGCTTAAACCAAAGTATCAGTCATTCTTTGTCTCCAGAAGATGTGTAATTTTGACTTTGGTGATCCCCTGATATTTGGTGTAGTATTATAATGTGGTTAACTTGTTGCTGGTTCCTTAATAACTAATGGATTGTTTAATAATGTATCTCTTAAAGACATTCATGGTCCCATTAGGGTGAAGCCATATAACCTTGGTTACACTGAGGTGAATGAGAAAGAAAAAAGACAACTGTACACAGTAATGAAAAATGCAATTACATTTATGGAAGACCAAAATATAAACTCTTTGTTACAAGGACACAAGTCAGCTAGTGGCCACATCAAGTCAAACATGGACCAAGCATGAGATCAATTCAAACTTATATGAGCTAAAATTGTTGTGCTAATGCAATATATATTTTTTATTTTCCAGCATTTGAAATCAAAGCTAGATGTTAACAGTTTTCAAGCCAATTAAAACATTATGTTAGTAAATATTTCTACACACATAAACTCTAAAACATACAGGATCAAGGTGAAAATACAAAAGTCTAAAGAAAATACAGTAACTACACCTGGTCCAAAAGTGCAACACATCATTACTTGTTTTTAGTAACTGGCACAGCCACAAAACAGTTTGAGAGTCCACGTAAAACTGTGGACCTCCAACCAAGTCTTATTCAGTTCTCTTACCTCTGAGGCAGGTTCATATTCTTTGAGACAAACACAAAATAAATATGTGGCAGCTGTGTCATCTAACACATAACTTTATACATACAGCAGCAAAAATAGGAAGTAAGTAATCAATAGTATTCCTCATAAAGACAGACATGGTTTCTAAATTATGTCAAAGGCTCTTTCAGTCGCATTAAGAGGAACTTTAAGATTCAAATCTAAAAAGCCCTTTTTTATCTTCATGAATTCCAACATCAGTTCATTTTTCCATTAAGTAAAACATCAAACAGCAAAAAGAAAAAAAACAAACACTTCAAAACGTCAGCTACTGTTAGATTTTGCAGTATTGTGGTTGAAGGAATGCCCAGAGATTATTAAGTCCATAGCTTTACTTCCTGCTCTCAGAGGCGGAGCTTCTCTGTCTCGTCCTTTGCGGCTGGGATCTCATCGATGGACCCGTGAGCGCCTTCTCTCGTCTGTCCCAGAGACGATGCAATGACATCAACTGCTAGAGAGGCTGTGGACTCCACGGCTTCAGGGTTTGCTCCTAGAACGGGGTTTACTTCCACCAGGTCGATGACTGACAGCAAACCTGCAAGCCAGCACATGGATTAAGGCCTTTATTAAAAGGCTGGAGATGGATGAGGATATTTCTGAGGCACCATAAAGATGTGCTTTAGTGTTTCGTACCTGTGTTGTGGATTTCCTCTGTGATGTAGATTCCCTCTCTGTAAGTCAAACCTCCGTTCACTGGTGTTCCTGTGGCTGGAGCCAGAGACGGGTCGAACGCATCGATGTCGAAGCTCAGATGGATCGGTCGCTGTTTTCTGTTTAACAAGGCAAGAAATGAAAATTTACCTTTGTGTACACGAGGAATCATTTGGTTTGCTAAACATTCGAGCAGAAACGTTGAATATACCTGGACAGAAGCTGGTCAAGTGTGACCTCCATGACCCGCTGGATGCCCAGTCTGTCGATGTCTCTCATGGTGAAATACTGGATGCCCAGATTCTTCAAGATTTGGCTGAAAGAAAATAAACACAAGAACGTCAGAAACTCTGTCTAGCAGTGTTTGTAAGCTGAAAAAATGGGTTGTTGAAGTTGAAAAAGGGATGTTTCTGCTTACTACTCTCCAGGATCAACATCTCGCAGTCCGATGTACACCAGGTCTCTTGAGGAGAGGAAGGGCTTCGCCCAGGAGAACCCTGGGATGTCTGGCATCTGGGGTAAACAGAAAAATCATTTAATACAGAGTAAAGAGAGTGAAATGACTCCAAATTTTTTCAAAAAAATATTTGAATTGACTTCTAAAAACATCTACGAAGAGACAAATTCGTGATCAACCAAACTTTTAAAAGAATCTGGAATAAGATTCAACCGGTTCTAAAGCAAATAAGGATGACAAAAGTCTTTAAGTGATATGAGCAAGACTCAACTCACAGTCAAAATCAAACTCCAAAGAGACGCACAGCAACAAATCAAATTGCGTGCAAACGCAATAAAAGTGTAAATAAAACCTCTGAAAATATCAACAATCTGACTTAAAATAATTAAGAAAAAGTACCTGCAGGAAAAAAAGAGCCAAAACTGACCATAAAGTGACACAAATCTTTAATTCTCCATCTAGTTCCAGATTTGTCTTTGCATCTCTCTGTGAAGATTCAAGCATTTTAATGTAATTTCAAGCATGAATTAGCTCGTCAGTCTTGTGATTTGAGGTCTTTTTTGCAAGCGCCAAGAGCTGGGTTATTGGCGGTGCAACCATTTTAAAGTTTTGAGTTCAAAATAGGGGCAGTGAAAAATAAGAAATGTATTCTTCCAGCTGCGTCTTTCTAGTCATGTAGGGCATCAACGTCAAATGTCAAGAACAAATGTGCTTTTTATTTAACATTGTATTGTTGTAAACCCTCATGAATGGAACAAATAGAATAAAACAAAACAAAACCCTTCACCTCAGTGACTGTTTCTTCTGATGGAAATACTTTCATGCACTGTTCCCCAAGAAATCACCTTAAAATTTTATCAATCTAACCCTATGATTTCCTCTTACCTTGTCTTGCAGCTCTTTCAGCATAAACGCCACAGGCTGGCCGTGGAGGTTCCCTGATGGAGAGGTCTCGGGCGTGTTTATGTCTGCATGAGCATCGACCCAAATGAGGCACAGGTCAGGACACTGCTGGGCGTGGCCTCCCACTGATCCAATGGCCATGCTGTCAAAGGAATGGGACCGTCAGGTGTATAAATAATGACTCACATGCAGCTATTAGTCATCTATAGTATAGGATGTGCCTCTTGTATCAAATATCTCACCTGTGATCACCTCCGAGCATAACAAGGGTGTGTCCTGCACCAACAAGTCCGCTCACTGCACCACACAGCTTCTTATTGGCTGCACCCACAGTGCGAGGGAGCTGCACGTTCATGTAGGAGTCGTCCTTCTCTGGGTAGTGGAAGGTCAGGTCTCCAAAATCATGGATGGAGTAGTCTGAGGAACAAACAAAAAAGAAAAGATGCCATTAAAATTAAGGACTTAATCCTAATTAAATGATAACGCAAAGTCTTCACAGCCAGGAGTGGCCATAGCTATTACATAATTGATGCCACCCTAAGATTCCCTGTTTGACTTGTTACAACAAGACTCCTCAAGGTGGCGCTGGTACTAATCCTGCATTTTGCCTTTCAAGGCGTTTGTGTCAAACTCTGTCCCGCAGTGCAATTATATTTGGCCCATGAGGCAATGCCAAATGACTACTAGAGCTGGCCCACCGGTATTACACACCGTATGTACCACTAATACTCCAGGTTCATGATCATCTTAGTTTTGTATTTACTTTTGGCTTATGAGAGAAAGTTTGCAGTTGAAATTTATATCAGGAGGCTGCAAATAAAAAAGGCCAACACCTTTTATTTAAATTTTATTTAAGAAATCAATGCCAATGATGTGTTCTTTATTTGACATTTGATTTTGGATGTGTGCAAGATTAAGTTAAATTGTATAATACTAAGCTTTGCTTGTTTCATATTCAATGGTAAGGCGAAACTTGTTTTGGTCTATATGAAAAGGTTCATTGAGTTTGGCTATTCCTAGCCAATCAGGTTCAGGGATATTTTGTAGCATTTATGTACCGCAGGAAATCAATTGTTAGAGAAAGGCTGTATCATGATGTTATTAGTACCTGAGGCTAAGTACTATGAGTTCCCATCAGTTCCATAAAAACTAAGAAAATGAGGGATAGCTCCAAGCTCTGTTAATTTTCCTTTGGAGAAATTAGCAAACAGGAAGCTGCTTCCTGTTTATACAATGAGATTGTTCATAAAGTCCATCACTGATGTTTTCACCCCTAGGGGGTCTTAATATAGACTATTTATTCCTATCAGAAACTTTCTGCCCTAGTAAGGGAGTCTAGTTTTCATAGAGTATTTTTTTCCTCTCCTGAAAAATCATCAGATGTTACATAATTGAAAATGGTCTGCAGTCCACAGCCCGATGGCATGACTAAACACGTATTTGTCTGGCGTACAGTCTGGAGAGGTCGAGTCATCTAACGCCAGTGGAACATTAGTGACGGGGCACTTTGCACTTGTCTCCTTTCCCACATCAGCTCAGGTTTCAGTCACCACAGCTCACTACGTGCTGGGGGGTTTGCAGAAGTAAAAACTGAAAAATGTCCCCTTGGTGTAGGACAAGTTCCATGGAGTAAACAAGTGATGTGACCCTCTATATCGAGGGTCCATCTGGCAATGTGAGACCTGATGGCAGTGTAGTGTTACCCTGCTGATCTAAGGGAACCAGCGAAGGTCATTACCATTCGTAGACAAGACAGGAATAGCCCTTGTCTTGATGCAACAGTTTGCAGGTATTGCAAGAAAAATTCAAGAGAGTTTGACAAAGAAGCTAAGAGCGGTAAGATCTGCTTCTGTTCGCTGTGAAATTCCTAAAAGGGCTATTTATCGGATCAAAACAAATACATCTTTAGTTTGATTTGATTTGCATTTTTATGTAGACATCTTGTTCCTATTGGGAGTGTAGGGCTGTGTAGTATTTAGTTTAGTAAGGTTTCAATTTCAGGTTGAGTTAGTGACATGGCAGATGTATAATTTTTCACTGCTGCCAAACTGACATTGAACCAGCAGGAGAAGAGCCCTTTGCCAACTATTTCCTCTGACTTTGCCAGCCAACGTCCATCCATCAAGCATTAGATTTTAAACATTCAACAAGCGGTTTATAAAGAAATTCATCACAAACCTGAAAGGCTTTCTCTACCCTACAAAGAGATTTAAGTTGAAAGTTGTAGGAATTGTCTTCTATGATAAGAACATTTAAGTTAAGGAAAATGAGGATTGCCACATGTATTTAAGTGTCTTGTAAGCTTCCATAAGGATTAGGGGTTTCAATTTGGCTATAAAATCGATTGAAACCATCACTACTGTCTTTTATAGGCCGCAAAAGCAAACTGGAGCATTTGCAAAAATCAAATAACAGTTATTTCAAAATGGAGGATACACCTGACTTTTATGGGACAGCAGGATGAGCTTTTTGTATTTTTTGACTTTCACATGCAATGAGAAAAAAAGAAGTGTCATATAGACCACAGGGGGTACCAAGAAACAGTACAAAGTTCCGAGCAAGAGCTTTAATAAAAGCTGATAGTTTTTTAAAAGGTATTATCTGGCCAGTACTTTAGGTGACTGATATTCTAATTTTTGACTAAAATAAAAACAAATGGGAAAGCATTAAGGTGAATAAATAAAATGTTTTTAGAGGCTAGACACATAAAATAATTACTCCTCACTTTTTTTTCTGAATTTGAAGTTTGAGTTCTAAAATTATATGAAATCTCCAAAAGAAAAAAATGCTTTACCTATCCGCTCCCTGTCTCAACATGTGACATGGACATGTTTTTCTGCACTTTGTTTCCTTTCACATTTTGTGATATCAATCATGATGCCCTCGCCCATCTGCACATGCACCATTACACACTCTTTTATGACACTGTTGCAAAACCAAAACCAGTCTGACTGCCTAACACTGCTGTGGATTAAATCCCTGAGTTGATGACAGTGCAACAACATAGCGCTTAAACAACAGATCCAAAAACAATACCTCCCAGTTGCAAAACAAACCAACAAAGAAAAGAAGGCTGTAACATTTCCAGGATCTGATTTTTGCAGCTGATGTGATGACGGGCCACTTCACTCTCTAGGAATAAGATAAAACATTTCAGGGTGTGTTCAGGAAAAGGTGCAGCTTCTATTCACTGATATACACCTTGATAATCCCTGTGTGTGAGTCAGTCCCATAATTGTATGAGCTTGTGGATCCAAGCAGAGTTTATCATGACCCTGCATTCCTGCAGCATAATGATATAGTGAGTGTGTAAGGCGCCCCAGAAAGAGTATTTATAGCAGCTTTAACATATATATGTATGGCATCCTGGTTTTCACCCTGGCTTCAGGTATCAGTTTACATGACCTGTATATTGGTTATTCAACATCCATTAATTATTGTAATTATTTGGTTTTCTGGGTGAGCCTTACTCAAAGTAAACTTTGAGGAGTCTAATT
>RPOG01003922.1:0-53299 GCA_008086565.1 Thalassoma bifasciatum | reverse complement strand
TTGAAGAGGAAATACCCGAACGATATTTAGGTCATCACAGTATAATGGTTATCAAAGCATCTGAAAGTTTAGATATAAGACGCTGTGAGAACTATCTGGAAAAGCTGTTTTTTTTCTGGGTGAAAAGACTCTGTTTCCCATGAGTACTAGCACCAACTGTCTCAATCATGTGACTCTATCATGTGACTCTTACACAGGCGTGTTTGTTTTGAAGCAAATGAACAGAGATCAGATTTTCTTTTTAGGCTTGTTTCTTTGTTTGAGAACCTTTTACCAGATGTGTGGAGATAATGCATCAGTTAATGGTTACATACAGGTTTTTGTCTGAAACGTGACAATAAACAAACTTTGCAAACTCAGTGTGTAATGTAGTTTCGAAGCAGGCTACATTCAGCTCTAATGTAATGATAGTGAGTCCTGGTTATATCCTACCAGTGCTCATCTACCTACTCCAAGCAGAGCAAATACAACCTGGCTCTTCATTTAGATAGATTTCCATGTTACATCACTCTCCTGTTTAGATTTCTTCTGCTCCTTCTTTTTTTCCCTTGTCAGTTCAACCCTAGTGTCCACCATCACCACAAAATGAATCCAATATATACTTTTAAAGGTAAAAGAAATACATATAGGATCAGGAAAAAAACAGAATTTCTTGAAACAAAATATAAAAAAAAGATTTTTTTTTTGTTACCCCATTGGCAGAATTTTTCCAAGTAGCTCAGGTGTCATTTTTGTCTTCAAATGTTTCAAAAATAAGGCTTTTTACTTGTCTGGTCAGGAGAATCTGGCTAATACAGAGTCCAATAACTTTTTTTTTTTCTATAAAGACGCTATAATCATCTGCATAGATTTCATCCTTTTACAGTTAGACAACATCAAAAAGGACATGAGTACCAACTGATCACATCATATCAAATCAAGCCATTGAAAGAAGTGCTGCACGTGCCTGTTAGCACAGTAACAAACACAGCTAGCATGCCAAACTGGAAAACACACTGATTAAACTGTTTCATGTCCTGCTAATGCAGCTGGGATTATAACCTGCATAACCACCTGGTCACTCTACATTATCCCAGGTGATGATACAGGGCCATCAGTAAAAACAGAGTAGGTATCTTTCAGAATAAATCAGACTGTTCAGTTGAGAGCTCAGAAAACTTCTTTTAATACACACAACTGTGACAATGAGCTATTTATAAATTCACTCCTCTATGTTTCTAAATGTTCACCAGATTTCGAAGGATGCTCGGATAAACATTTTAATGATTTCAGCGCAAGCGTTTGGTGGCTTTAAAGGCAATGAAGTAGACATGAAGGGACGTCAATTAAGGAAAACCCTTCCTGAGCTGCTGCAAAGAAAAACAATTTCTAAAGGGATTTGGTGTCCCTTAAGCTGCTGCCTGGATGATCTCTCTCTCTCTCTCTCTTAGAAAAGCAATACGTGACTGCCCGGTGCCAAAACAGTGTGTTTAGCCCAGCTGCTGTGGCTGCTGGGCCTGTAGTCCAGGTGCACTGTGTGTATTTTTCCTCCCTGCATGGATTGACAAGCCAAAGCCTGTGCGATCTACTCTCTAGCAACCTAGGAGTCAAATCAATTTGCTGGATTTGGACTTGGCCCATGGCTTGTTCTTTTATTGGATTAGATTATTTTATTGGGCATCATATGTAAAGTTGCTTACACTACAAATAACAACATCATTTCTCCACATTAAGCCCTTAAACATCACTTTATATACAGTGAAATTCATTTGTCATATATATTATACAAATGTTGAATGTTTTATCTAAATGGTAAGAGTTATATCTGAATGTTAAAAGTTATACATAAATGTTATACATACTTGTCCTGATTCAAAATATTTATCTACGTCTCGAAACATTTAGTTTACATTCTAAATATTTAATGAGGATTTCTAAATCTGAAGCAAAGATTCCTAAATATTTTGGTACACCTGCCCCTAGATATATATATAAGAAACCTAGATGCCTTAAGGCAGAGTCAACAGCGTCGTCACCGTGGCAACCAGCTTGGAACAGGCCCGTGCTCTGGTGCCCTGTACAGCAGTCAATGGAAAGGATGATGATTTACTCACTAAAACACTGGTAACTCGCTGATTCTGGACGGATTTACAAACGGATTGGTTCACTACAAACCTTATTCACGTGGCTATGACTCAGGCTGGATTTTTAAATCGTAAAAAAACAAATTTGAAAATATCCTCAAGTTTGCAAGTTCATTTGCTAAATTTCTGACGTTTTTATCAAACTTAACCGTTTGAAAATCGGTTGAAAATTGAGCAATCTACAGTTATTTCAAAGATCATCCATTGACTGTAATGTGATGAGTGATCGAGCAGCCCTGTTTCAAAAATCTTGTTTTATTACAAAATAATTAACTTTTCATGTTGTTTATATCTATGATACATTGGGTCTACATCTACTGTACACACACACACACACACACACACACACACACACACACACACTCTCACAAACACACACACACACCACCACCAGAACCATTGTGCCAGGTCTCCTTATCAGCATCGATCGGGTCCAGCCGAGCCACTTTGCTGGATGGCCGACTTCCAAGGCTAAATTAAGGAAAACATCAGTTTGGAGCCAAAATGGCCGACCGGTGTGCTCTCAGTCCTGTTTGTGCTGCTGCACCTGACTCCCAGGTGAGCCCTGCTTTCAAACTGTCATCACTGCATTTAAGGAATTAAGTTAATTAGGTTTCTGCTATCAACAGCACACCACACAGCGTGTTTGGTTTTCTTCTCTAGGCTCATTGTTCAAATGAGCCTCTGAGGAAAAGAAGAAGAATCGAGTATCTTCTCTCGTTTTGGGTTGTACAAAATTTTATGACTGGCAAAATGTTCAGTCTCAGCGTGAGGCAGCTGGAGGAGAGCTGTGTAATCCCAAAGTACAGGGATTCATTTAGCTAAGATTAGATTTAGTGTTTAGTCAATCAAAAGCTGACTTGTTTTATGGCTTTTGGTTAAACAAGGGGAAACAGCTCCGTCAAAGTTGTCACAATTTAATGTTTTATGATCGCTTGACGCCAAACAGGCGTAGGGCTTATGGGAAGTTGAGTTCTCGTTCCGGTCAAGCGGCGATCCTCCGTAGTACTGCTTTAAATGTAATACCAGACGAAACCCAAAAGGGTGAGTTTTTTTTGCTTCCTCCAGAAGTTAAACAGAACACATAAACCTGCATATGTGCAACAACAGTTAAACCACTTAGAAATGAGAGCAAGCCCTGTGATTATATGTCTGGGAACAAGGATGGGAACTACGAGCTGGTTTCTAAAGAGGAAATGAGCAGAGAATGCAGAGGGCCCAGAGATGGATCCCATGATGGGCATAAAGGTCTTGACTTGCATTTATGGAGTAAAGCAGGGCAATAAACACACTCCAGTGCACAGGTATGTACTGTTCATTACACTGTATGTTACTTAAATGCAATTCTGACCCTGATCAAATTTTATTTTTCGTCTCACAGCTGATTTGAGTCGTCTCACATTTGAACCAAAACAGTAGAAAATGTCCAACAAAACCAAAAACACCTCATTTTACAGGATGAAATGTTAAAAACTAACAGTCCTCATAGAGACTGATTAGCACTGTTTATTTCAGTCCACCTTAAATTTGTAACCAAGCTCATGTGCCCCAACCGAGGCCTCTGTCAAGTCAGCATGAATATGTATTTGCATGTTTCAGTGCTTGTTTGTGTGTCTGTGTGAAAAATCTCCAAATTTGTGTGTTTGTGTGTGTGTGTGTGTGTGTGTGTGAATGTGTGAATGTGTTTGCATGAGGTGTTTGTGGACTAAGAAGGTTTTCATCGGGGCTTAGCCGTGACAGTTCTGTCTCCGTTCTGCTGGCAGATCAATAATGGAGTCGCAGATGACTGTGCTAACACTAGGATCCAGCCCATGGACACACACACGCACACACACACACACACTCACTCACATGAATGGTGAGCCGGGTGTGGCAGACGGAGCCTGTCTGTGACGGTGGAGGATATTAGGCTTATTAGGAGTGTCTGGGTCTGCGAGTGACTCATGCTCCCTCAGTGTGTGTTTGCGTGTGTTTGCAGGGTAGCAGGTTAAAAAGGCTTAACATGAGAATGCATCTGAGACCCCCTCCCCCCCCATTCTCCTTCTCTCTGCCTCCTGGCTCATCTTGTTATTTATTCCCTTCCTTTTTCCCTCTTGCATCCATGTTGCCTCTCTTTTCTCTTCTCTGTCCTCTTTTCAACCCTCTGTCCCTTCTTTCCTCTGCTTCCCTATATCTTCTTCCCTCCTCTCTTTTTATTTCGAAAAGGCAAAAAATTCTCCCACTCCAATTTCATGACAGCTTTGAAAATGTTTCTGTTTTTAAAATGACTTTCTGTAGCAGTGTGGAAGTCAGCAAAAGGACATCACACTTCAGCTGAGAACGATTACCTCAGTTTAAGTGATGAAAGACACCTGCTCCAGAGAGAAGTGTGAAAAATTGACTTCATCTTTTTTTTTTTAATGAAGTTTAGTCTAATGGAAGCAGATATATGAGACCATTTGGTTGGAAATAGTCGTGTTTTAGACCTCTCAATCACTGCCCACACGTCAGAGCTCGGCTAGAAGCTGTTATCTTACAGACCACACTGTTTTAATAAAAAAAGAAAAGATACCATGAGCGCATTTCAGCAGGGTTTAAAAATGAATTCAGATGCCTTCACATTGACATTGAGCTGCTTCGTGCTCATTATCTGATAATTTCTCAGACAGACCTTGTAAACAGGAAGTATTTCACACAGCAAAACACCAACACATTTTATAATTGGGAACAAGAAAATGATATAAAGTCATTCAAGACAAACAGATGAGCATTAAGTTAAATAGTTGTTTTTTTAACTGCCTACCACATACTTTCAATGACATCTCAAGGGTGTCTTTGCCTTTTTCATGATTCCCTTCTTAATGTAGGTATAACAAGCTAGCAAGGCCACTTCAAAATGCACAAACACAGACAGCTCACCCCTCTGAAGGAGTCCTGCCAATCCAACTTTCCTCCCTGAGATAATGTTTCTCTATGACTTCACTTCTGTTCATTTCATGCTGGGTGTCAGCAGAATCAAGTTTTTTTCAGTTGAGTAATATTGCACGAGAGGGAGTTATGTGGAACTGGAAATCAACTCTGCTGTGACGTGATCATGAGCCCAAGGGTGCAGGCTGAGTGCCACACACAGCCACAGCTGTGCTGATATTCAGTTTAACAAATCAACCTCCACTTTTGTACTCAAAACATGACTGCTAAAAATAGAGCAATACATACTAGTCATGTGGCCAAAAGGTGATTTGGTGCCAAAGTCAAACTAATATTAAACCTCTATTCTGCTTTCCCATATTTCAAACATGGGTGCTGACCAAGCGGCAACCTCCGGTCTGACAAAAAATGAGACAACACGGAAGTGCTAAAAAGCTGCTGTTCCTCCAGTGACCGCTTGAGTCTGGCTCCAAAAGCACCGGAAGTCCTGTACAAGTGGACGGGAAAAAGGCCGTTTTCAGAGCCGAAATTAGCGTATTTAAAGCCTGGTACAAACGTTGTCTCCCGTCTGGATCGCTAATTTCGCTTACGGCACACACTCTGAGGGGGGTGAATTTTTTTCTAACTCGGCCATTTGGAAGATATTAGGATCGAGAGCTTACCCAATCAGAGCCACAGCTCAGATCACGTGACTGACGGGCGCCCAATAGCTGTGAGTTTGGGCACTTATCACTCGTCCCATTTCCAATATGGCCGCGCCCTCCGTTTAGCCTCAAAATGGAGCTGCAGTAACAGACGGGTGACGTCATGGAGACTACGTCCATGTTTTATACAATCTATGGTGCTGACTAATAATGCTGGATGTTCAAACTTAACATGTAGATTTTCAAACGACTACCTCTTCACATGTGGGAGAAACCCTGAGTCTGTCTGTATCTTCATGAGATCTTCAAGATACTTTATAAAACTATGAGGTCATCACAAGGACCTCTGAACTGGTTCATGTCATGTTGGTGGGTCAGGCCTCAAACATGAAGGTCTGCTAATACAGGGCTCCAACTCTTTCTCAGATATTTAAATAACTTGTATTCCCCCAGATTGTTTCTATGTTTATTACTCAGACATTAGATATTCAGTCTATGGCTGCAAATTATCTATGAGGAATAATCAGACTAATGTATCGTAGAATAATGCAAACACCCATAGATAACAGTGTAGCAGTTCATTAGCATGATAAACTGGAGTTACAAAGTTTACCAACTCAGCTTTCTCTTCTCTCTTACTCACACGCATTTAAAACTGTCTCTTTCTGCTCATTTTGTTTCATAATCTTGTCAAACCCTTTGAACTGCATTTGATTTGTTATCTGATTGATAGCTATAATGCTAATTTAGCCATGTTGAATCACATTCACTGATGCTGATAACATTGGAAATAAGAAGTGCTAGTATTTCAAACCAGCCCATGATAACTCTCCTCTGCTTGTCTACTTAACCCCTTTATTCAAATATAACTCAAAATATCACTTACTTCTACTCATTTTTGAAGGTTTGTCTGACTAAATTCCAAACATCTAAGTTCTACTTAATATTTTTAAGTGTAAAAACATTTCATCGTTTACGTGAAAGGCAGGAATTAGTTTTGGAGTGTAAGGTGTGCTGAAAATTAGGAGACAAAGTGACTAACAAGAAGAAAGTGTTTGCAGGAGGGAAGCAGTGTTTTTTAACCGGAAGTTTTATTGTTTTAAAATATATGATCAGATGTGAAAACTGATGAGAAATACCATCTGTTATCAGCTGGTAATACTGTTCAGAATATTCTACCCTTTTTTTTTTCTTTTTCTTTATTTTTATTTGTCCGTGAGCGTTACAGTCTGCCTGTTTTGTCTGATTATTTATTCTTATTTTACTTTATCTTGTTTTCTGACTCTCAATTTACATGCTCATTATTGCAATTTCTGCATATATTAACTTTGCCAAACTATATTTGAGTATCGCTTTAATGTTTTCTATGTTATTTGCCATCCATGGTTGAGGGGAGGGAGGGGGTAAATATTTACATTATATGTCATGACCATTTTTCAACATGTATTGCACATGTAAAACCACAATAAATAAAGTCTAAAAGAAAAAAAGAAATCTGTCATCAATTAAAAAACAGTTTGTCTTAAAAGTACAAGAATGACTGCAACCGTGAGTGAAGACAGAACAGGTGCAGGGGCATGTGTGAGTTGAAAAAGTGATAATATTCCTGTTAAAAGGCCATGCAGAAAGATTTGTTTGCTAGGATGGAGTTAGATGACAATAAGGCTCCAGTCTCCCTCTCCCACCTTCTTGTTCCCAAAATGCAATGCAAAAAATACGAGAAACTGCTGTTTTCTTTCCTTGAAGCAATAACATGGTTTAATAATGTTTTAAGTCATTATTATACAGGGTTTTCCTGCATTAAAACACAATATGGATCTTATTGATATAAATTTCTTGTGACTTCACAGAAACTTCTTAGAGTGTATAGTTGTACCAAAGGGACAGTATAAAGCATAAAAAAGTAAAAAAGAACCCTTCTTTAAGATGAAGTAAACCGCATTTGTACAACCACTCTGTCCTCAGTCTTTCTGCGTATCCAGCCATGTGTGTCATGAAGTGACATGACTACGCTTGTGCAAAAGGAGGAAATAAAATCTCGCTTACATTACAGACAAACAGTTGGAATAGTTTTCTACTTTCACTCTTGTAAGAGGAATCACAGTGTGTGAAATTACATCAAGTTTGCCGCCAGATAAAAGGAGGCGGTGAATCTTTGTAGTTTAGTCTGGAACAAACAGCTACACCTGGATGTTTCTGAGAGATGCTGCTACTTTACAAACCTGAATATGATGGAATTCACTCCACTCACATCAGCTGCCTGACATTTATTCACCTCACTCTCCTGCATCCAGCGCAGATCACTGACCTTCTCTATCTCTCTCCTCTTCCCCACCGCTCCTCATTTCCCTCCATGAGATCAATACATGGAGTTCAGTATGGATCACACCCAGCACCAGTGTTTAAAATGTAGCTCTCATCCTCTCTGCTATTTCCTCTCGCTCCCCGATCGTTAAGGAGGAGACCTGCTTCAATCTGGCGCTGTCACTATCAAACAGCCGCTTTCTTCTGGATCAATGCGGCTTTAACAATTAACATCCTCGTCACCTTCATCACAAGAAACGACAGCATCATCATGTACACTGTATTTCCATTTTTCTCCAGTAAAAGTATGCGTGAGAGTTCAAACAGAGAATAAAATGAGAATATTGATGTAGTTCAGAGGGAAATGTGGATAGCTCTGATTTTTCAGCAGGATTTGATTCCTCACTGTCCAAATGTTTTTCTCATTCCTTCAAGTTCAGTCCAAACTTTTCAGAATCTTCTCAACTTTTCAAATACCAGCTGCTTGACCCGAGCTGTACTCAACATTTGGGGACAGTAGTGGCCTTTCACTAGAAGTGTGTGTGTGTGTGTGTGCGCGCTTCATGCATGCACAATGACCACACAATCGTTCAGAGCACTGGCATTTGGAGAGGAGCGAGAAATGGGATTATGGATGATGTAGTTTGTGGACATGATTGAGCATGGAGTCTAATACATCCAGCCAGAAAAATTAAGCACAAAAACATGTAAAATAGACAAGAATAAAGGCTTAGTCACACAAAGAGAATGTGTAAACCTCTGCAGAAAGACGGGGCAGTGTCTGTAACCACCCTGTGGGCTTTGGGTGAGAGCCAGTCACTCACGGTGCTGACATGTTAAAACAAACAACCAGACTCACTCACAAGAACAACCATTTGCAACATAGAGTCACCAGTAAACCTAACAAGGATGTTTTTGGACTGTGGAGGAGAGAACAAACAAAAAAACAAACACAACAAGACGCTGACTTGACCCAGAAAGAGCTCAGCCAGGATTCACATGAGGTATGATATGGACAAAATTTCATTTCTGGATATTAACGCAGATGTCTAGATACAACATGACTCTGGGTTTTGTGAAAACTAACCATATTTTAGAAAAAATAAAAGCATCATAATACAGTAGGATGTGGAAAGTGAGGTAACAGAAAGTCACCAATAATCATGTGACTGACAGAGCTTTACATGCAGGGTGAGTTGGGAAAATCTACATCATTGATAACTTCAATCTTGGGATATTAATATCTTGAATTTTCATATATTGATACGAATACATTACCAGTATATCTTCAGCCTTAATTCAGACTGGGGGCCCTCTTACTGGGGAGCAAGAGTGCAAACCACGACACCATCAAAAACACAAGAGAAACAATCTGACAAAGAGGGGCTCTCACACTCATTTACAGTTACATTATCTCTTGATCTTAAAATGTTTCATTTTTAAGAGACCCAAACTCTCCCACAATCCCAGTTTCTTTAATAGACCAGCTCTCTAAAAGCCTCCTCTACTGTTGCCATGCAGCATAGCATTGAGTTAACCAACAGCTCTAAACTCTTTGAGGCCCTGTCGACATACTGGAACCCAGGACTCGACTTGTACCCCTTTGCTGACATGCAACAGAGTTGTAATCATCAAATTAACTTTTCAAAATGGGAAACGATTAAAAATGGTTGGGTATTTTTGACCAAGATTTTAGCTCGCAAAGATTGAAAAGGGACAACAACAAAAACAACACTTAAAGTTTAGTGAGGTTATTCTACCCTGTTTTCACCAACTGTTGACGTCTTCAATGACAATGATGGGACTTTTCTAACTAGTTGATCAGGGTCGCTGGTTTACTGCACAATTTGAAACTTTTTCCACATGTAGTGTCAGAATTCAGCATTCATATTCAACATTATGAATTATACAATATTATTATATATCTGCTTTAAGTAACTCTTAGCTGGAGCCTGTTATTGAGTGTTTGGAGCTGGCGGGATCTCATTTGCATATTTCATTTGGCAGTAGATTTAAAACCAGATAAGATAGATCGGTCATTCTTTAATGCATATAAAATCAGTGGAGCAACACTTTCATGCTGTGTTTTCAACATTTTTCAGAGCTGTTTCCTTCCATTTATGTCTTTGCAGAATTCCACCTTAAAGCCTTGACAATAAACCCCCAAAAACATTAAGATCCAAACTGCAGTTGTTTACATCACATCCTATGTTGAATACACATCATCACATTTTCTACTTTTCTTACATTTTTTAAAGGAAACAGCCATGAAATTTCTGATTTTTAGAAACATAAATGGGATTTTTTTTTTCTTTTTTAAATTGTTAAGCACATTTTTAGCTATTTATTTTGTCAGTCTGGACATTAGTTTATTCATTTCATTAGAGTTTGGGATAAGAAGGTTTGTAAGGTTTGAAAAAAAAATGCAAAAAATGATGCTACAGCATGTAAAAGTGTCAGAATATGCTGTGTCAGAATTGGTATAGTAAGAAAAGTTTGAACACTGACTGAATCTTTGAACAATCAAGTGTTAATGTCTGATTTCTAATAAAAACTGTCTCATTGGATTTAATGTGAGCCACATATACCTGACAGATCCAGAAACACGTCGTACATCAAGATGACAAAATGACGCCTGAGAGGCTCATAAAGAGTAAAAAAAAAGTTATTGTTTAGTTTCTTGTGTAAAGATGTTATTCTTATTTCAAGGTGTTTCAATAAGGTGTCGAAAATTGAATCCAACAGAGAAACAGCTTATATTGTGAAAACTTTAATATCAACAAGATGGTATCTGAGAGATAACTTCCAAGTGATCAAACAATAAGACCTGGATCATCTCGTTTTACATAATGTTTCAAACGAGGAGCAGTGAAATAAACCTGGAAGGGTAATTTCATCAGCTGGTCATAATTTTAACCACGTCGAAATTCAATTCCGCACGCTCACAAACTCAGCCCCGCCAAAATTCATCTCTATTCAATTTGGATTCTATTTAATTGTAATTCAATATGAACCACTTCTTTTTTTATCCCCATTGGCTGGGATCAACTTGTCAAAGGCTCAGCCAGTCAAACAAAAGTGATTAAACACAGGATATCAGGTTTCAATGCTGATTTTAAAATGATAAAATGATCCTTCTTTAAAGAGAGACAAAAGGTTTGTCAAGAAATACAACACTTGAAGTTCTCCTACAAGTGGATTGCAGAGGAAATGACCAAATTTGAATATCAATCATTTTCACAGGCAGATAAAACTCCATCAGAGTGGGACTAAATGTTCCTGTTAATGATGTGGTCTAATTAAGAGGCCTGAAAAACTAAAAGTGGTTATTTGGTGTTTCTAACTATGATGATGCATCAGGTGAAACAGTCTGCAGAACTGAGTCCACATGCATCAGAACATCCACTAAAAACTAATTTATGGCTGACACTGTGTTTAAAGTGAAGCCAAAATGTTCCTCTTATTGACCTCAACAGGTATTTTGTGGACGGTGAAATAAAACTAATCTCTCCTTGTTTGAAAGCTGAAGCCCCTGAAAGGTGTCATCTGTTTTAATGTTTTATAGGTAATTGGAATAAAATGACAAAGTTATTAAGTCGCTGACTGATTTGGGTTTATTGAGCTGTTAAAAAGAACAGCACCTTCTGTTTCTGTTCATAAATTTTCACGAGGAGTTTCCTGATTGTACTGTCACCGGTAAAAGATTCAGCCCTGCGTTCACCTGAGAGGACTTACAGCTCTGTGAAAGGTTTTCATTTCTCTGCATGCAGGGGCTTCCACTCAATGACAACCCCTCCACATGATCTGTGTTTAATAACCACTTTCATATGAGCGACGGTACTTTCAGTTGGGAAAAAGTGACTGCACAAAATCCAACAGTAATGTCACCAGACTGAATAATTTCTCTCTCTTGATGAAAAGCTTTGAGAAGACACTTCTTTGATTTGATTCTTAAGTGGAACTGTTTCTAAAACTTTCATGTCAGTAGATCTTTGAATTTAATTGAACTGAATTCAACTCTACATCATTTCTCCTGGCTGCTGGCAGCTTCATTGTTCATCCTTTATGAGTCAGCCGGATGCAGCCGAGTGCGCGCTCGTCACTCCGGCTCTAAGACTCTTTCTTGTAAATGTTGTTTGGAAACATCAAACATTAAGTGTGCAAAATTAATTTATCTGTTGCGTAATTGACCTACTTTACAAGTGACTGTGCTGAGATGCTGTGTGAAATCCATGAAGTATGTTTCATCACTGAAGCTATCAAAGACATGCTTATGTAACAAGTCGTATTTAATGTATGCAGGGCCACAAAGAGGTCGAAAAACACGTAGATCAATGCAATATTCTAACATACCATCATCCTTTCCAATTACTCGAGTGTCGAAGTCTTTTGTTTCCTGAGTATGAGCTGAGTCCTTTGACCACAGCTCTGACAGCCCCACGGAGAAGAAGACACAACAGTGACTCACACAACACTTCAGAGTGTGTGTCCTGCAGATGAAAACACCAAAGTAAACCCTCAGCAGGACACCTGTGACAGTCCTTCAGCGTGGCAGCAGGATTAACCACCGCTGAGGTGAGGTAAGTGCTTCTGATAGTGAGAACACATCAAAGAGGTGTTATCATGCTTTTTCACATTTCACAAATAAATATTAGCTTTAAATGTTGGATTGCAATACTAAATATGATCAAAGTGTTGCAGTAAAGCCAGGATAATGCTGGAGGCTGCTCTCAATAGCTCATTCAAAAAGTCAACGTGGGAATAATGCAAAGGGAACATATTCCTTTTTTTTTTCTCTTTAATCAAAATGGTGGAAAAATATTTCATAGCAGTAGAGGAAGATATGGGAGTGCTGAGTTTCAGAGAACACTGGGAGAAGTTGTTTAAGAGACAGTAGATCACTGCAAAATTCTATTTTACACATTTGTTATTTTAGCATATTATTATACCTAAATGACAAAAGATTACTGAAGTTGTTGTGATGACACTTTTTTAAAAATTGGCATTGTCTCAACCACAGAATATATTTCAACTTGAAAATCTATGTCCAAATAAATCATTTATACATGTTGACTTGGCAATCACCTTGACCCCTCCCAGCTGTTTCGTAAAGCTACAGCTTTTAAGTTGCACCATGAGTAGATGTGAAGAATGGAATCAAAAGGTCAGCGTGACTGAAAATTTTAATTGAGATGAAATAGATACATTGTTTCAAACAACTACCTGAAGAAGTTATGTTAACTATCAGTCTAAATAAACTAAACTGAGACGATGGTTGACACAAGACATAGTATCTAATCAAGATAACTTCTGTTGGTGTGGGAACAACAAAATTTATTTTTTGACCCGGCATAAAAATTATAAGGAAGCCCTTCAGATCTTATTTTTACATTGAAACAACAAGTTACACTTAACAGCGTAGGCAAAGAGAGGCATTTTAGGTGGAAACCAAAATTTAGGACTTTAAAGACAAATTAAAAATATGATAAGAAGCTACTCCCAAGCTGTTAGAGACATTAAAAAATGCCCCAAATTAGTATAATATCCCTCTATTGACATAAAATCTGCTTGATATTATTGAGTCTACTTCATGCTTCATGTTAGTGTTTTTTTATGATGTAGCAGGGTGGCATTTATGTATATAGTATTGTTACGTAGACTGCACAGTCTCAGTGTCTGTATATCTTCAATGTTCAGTGTCAAACACAAATGTGTCCGTGGTCTGTCATCACTAAAAACAGCTAATATGCTTTTTTTCCTCTTTTCTTCAGGTACAATTACACTGACTGTTCAGAGTCTTAACTTTATAACCCACCCCTGATGGCACTGAAGCCTGTTTGCCATTGATTTCCTTCCCCTTCATTTATCTGAACACAGTTTAAAGCCTGATCCTCTGCAGCTGACAGCCATCACCTGACTAACCTTAAACCCAAACTGTGAAGGGCAAAGCTCTGAGAAGCACCAATCAATGGAAAAATGTGCCACAACACCAGAGCTGGTGATATTTCTAACAGCCCTGCAGGGAGTGAGTAACACCTTTCACACATCACACACTTACAGGTGAGAAGGGGGGGGTCATCAGTGATGGTGACCACTTCTGTAGTCTTACAGCATACAAGAATAGCCTCATAGTGTCAACACAACAGTAAATACAAGCTGCCAGAATAACATCAGCACAAGCATCACCATTAGTGGATGTTTCAACAAGTCGATTTGAGACATCCCACTATTTCCCTTGTAAGCATACCTCAAAAGAAAGAAAGAAAGAAAGAAAATAACACTAGAATAACGTTCTTACACATTTGGTAACACATTTATCTCTGACGTCAGCAACCGTCTCACCCCCATCTAAAGCTAGCAGCATCTTCCAGGTCTCAGCATCCGTCATCTTCTTTCTTACCAAATCCTTTGCAGACATTTTATTCAGACCTTCCCCTCATTTTTTTCCATTCAAAGTTTCCCTGCAGTGCAAAATAGACTTGAACTAGAATGCAGTTAATTTTGACAGATATTGTGGTTAGTTGCTGGGCATCTAAAAGATATGTTTTGATAAAAACTACGGCTGCAGGAAAACAGTGCAGTCAACATGACCACTTATAGCAAAAAAAAAGGCACATGGAGTGAAATATTCTCCCTTACATTTCATCTATGTAAAATCACTTGCACCCTCAAGGTTGTTTTTTGTTTTTTTTTTGCTTTGTTTGGAGAAGTTAAGACAAAAAAAAAAAGAAAACAATTGCCAAAATGACCATTACTATGGCAGTTCTAGTGTTACAGGTGCTCAGGCTAACTACAGAACAGTGGAGTACAGGTATTATGAAATGAGCACCAGGTCTCTCCAGGGTGACAGCCACGACTAGGGCTACTGATTAAAAGTACTGAAATGCCACTTTTATGTGTCCAGTTTTGGTTGGATACCTTAGCTCTTTTCCAGTGAGAGGATGGCTAACATTAGTCTGATCTACACCAGTCAATAGGTTTATACCCACAGTTGAGTGTTGCTACAATTATAGCTTGTTTTCATAACTAGACCACTGTCCTTCCAGAATACAAATAATGTCAATACATATATTTCTGCATCCTTCACCTATTTATTAATGGATCTAAACAAAGTTGACCCATTAAGTCAAATACCAAAACAACAAACAAACCAGCTAACAAGGGGCCAACTGGTTTTGTGTTGAACAGTATGTTTTCAACTTTACAGCTATATATTTTTTGTGAAAAAAAATCAAAAGCTGTCTTTTTAACATTGAAGGTTGTATCCAATCCACTCCAGTTTTTGTCTTCTCATTTATGCTTTTGGACATTTGGGCCAAAAAGCCTGAATCTATGGATCTCATAGATGAGTTCAGGTCTGATTGAGGTGTGTTCATGCAGGAGAGAAACAATCCCAAGCCAAATTATTTTGGCACATTTGTCTGACTTCAAGAAATTCAATTAAGCTAATATGATTAGAGTTGGACTAATAATGGTCCGTTGTTGAATGTGTCAAAAATTCCAGTTTCAGCCAGACTAACAAGTTGACTTATTGTTTATCATGGTGTAAATGTTCTGACTTACTGGAGTTGTTCTGCTGTTTAACATCAGTTTGTTAGTGTTGTTTATGTAATTTTCAATCTCATTCATCTCCGTCAATTCACTCCCCAGCAGACGCTCATTTTCTTTGACAGGTCACATACTGGCACTTTGTCAGAACCGCCTCAGTGAAAGAACTTTTCCACTCAGAACCAAACGACCGGGGCATTTTCTTAGAAAATCGTTTCTCCCTTTCTTAAATATGAAGGTTCTCAGAAAAAGCTGCAAACGTCTCTGTTAGTGAGCGTGTGACACAGAGAGAGGGAGAGTCACAGAGCTGCGAGTTAAAGCTGGCAGCCGAGCGCCCTGACAGCTTCTGGGTAATGGGCCCTCGCTGGGCTCGCTAGACGGGTCGCTTTCTTCCCGCCAGACAAGTGGTGGTGGGTCGTGCCGGGTGCTGTGGTTACAGCCAACGCTTATGCACACACACACTCACACACACACACATATATACACACACACACACACACACACACACACACTCAGCAGCCAGACAAGCATGTAGCTGCGCATGTGATTACGAGACAACTGTCGCATATATGCACAGCCAAAAGAGGAAGATGAACAGCACGCCATGGGAGGGGGCTAGCCCTGGTCCAGCAGAGTGGAGAGGCCACCGCAGTGTCACCAAACCTCAAACATCTTTATCTACTGTGTGTGCGCTCGCTGTCACACGTCCACTTGCATGATTCAATTAAGAGACTGTGAGCGGTGAGAAGTGGCGGAAAGAGTACTGAAAATCTGTTCTCAAGCACAAGTACTGTTACATCTCTAAAATATTACTCAATCACAAGTAAAAGTACTGGTGTTAGAAAAATACTCAAGTAAAAGTACAGAGTATGTAAAAAAAATACTCAGATTATTAGTTACTTTTAACTGGTGATGTCACTGTCACCTCTCCAGATAGGGCTCTAAATTTTGTGTTTTGCTTTACCAATCGTTAACATGCTAACAATCAATAAGCATTAATAACTGATAAGATAGAAAACAAGTGTTTTTCGCTCATTTTCATTAGTTTTTTTTTTTTTTTCTTGTGTCTTTCTTTTTCTCATTTTAAGTTTTTATTTCCTTGTTCAGCAAAGGTCTCAGTGAGACAAAAACAAAATTAGATGAGCTGTAGTTGCTGCCACGACTATTGATAGAATATCCATGAATACATTAAATGGTTAAATTCTTAACACAAAATCAATTGGCGATCAATCATTAACATCCATTAACATTTTTTTTGTTTTGTTTTGTTTTTCATCCATATGTCCTGGTTTTCATTGCCTTGTTTGCTATCAAATCACCTTACTGGCTACAAAAATGCAGATAAAAGGTCTGGATGTTAATGGAAATTGTACTCAGTACTCAACTATGATTTTAAAAGTAACTAAGTAGATTACATGGCGTGATGATGCTGTAAGTACAAGTAAAAGTTCAGACTTGAAAATCTACTCATTAAAGTACAAGTGCCCTAAAAAATGACTTAATTACAGTAATCTGAGTATTTGTAATTCATTACTTCCACCCCCAGCAGTGAGACACAGCAGGCACAAACACCAGCACTTCTAACACGATCCCTTCTTATAGTTTTAGGTCAAACCATCAATGAGAAACTCATAGAGACTGATAACCTACGATGTAGCAGGGTGGGTTCAGGGTCGACCAAACTGCTCCAGGGTTGGTTTTTAAATGTGTTAAAACTTTGCTCAGAGCGCGACCTGTGTCTGACTGGACAGGGTGTTTTTGTATATACATCCAAACCCAACCACAGCGCTTCAGGGGGCAAAATAATTACTCTGAGCTGTTCTGAAAGAGTTCAGGATAATACAGGGAGAAGGGTTATGTGTGATGCAAAAGTTTACATCAGAGACCAAAAGCAAAAAAAAGACAAAAGATTGTAGTATTGAGAAACTGGAGGAAGCTGCAGCAATCAGAGAAAGAGGGGGGACCCAAACTTTTAAGAAATAAAAACAATCATTTTTCATGCTTAACTTGGCTGATAATCAAAAGGTGCTACATTATGTGATGCAGTTGTTGAGGGGGTTACTTTGTCCTTCAAATTTTGGATGCAAAAAGGAAACAGTGCTCAGCCACTTAACTGATGACTCCACTTGATGGACAAAAGTGAGAGCACATGGCTGCTAGCAATGATAAAGTGAGAAGTATTGAGAGAAATAAATTTAATGCTGATGCTTTGAAAAGTGAAACTACTTCAGTCAAGCTAACAGGTCTATTTCAACCAAGCCCTGTTTATACGACAGCGTTTCACCCTGATACGCATGAAAACCTAAAGAAAAAAATCTGCGTTTACACGGATACAGGGGAGGACTGGAAATGGTATGTCAAAATACGCATGTCAGGCTTGTAGATGGCGATATAACTGTAGAAGCCGTATACACGACAACAATATAGAGGCCAAAGAAGAAGTGAGCCGTTCATCTGGAGTTTATATTAAAAACTTCTTCATTTATAGCAGAAATGTTGTCATTGTTCTGTTCATGCCCTGCACAGTGGAGGCTTATTGCACACGCGCAGAGCTGAGTGTGACGTCAGCATATCCAAGATTTACCCGGCGTAGTTTTTACACAGAGACGATAAAAAAAGGATTTTGGAAAAGTTCCACTCTGGATTGCGTGTTCAAAAGTTTTTGTTTTCTGTCTGCGAATACCCCGTTGCCGTGGAAACGGGAGACCAAAACGCAACCAAACTTTTGCGTTTCACCCAAAAACAGCACTCGTGTAAACGGGGTCTTATTGTACACGTAGAAGAACCAGCAAAATCTCAGCTTCATCACTACCATTATAAAGAGAATGATTTTTAATGATGAAACAACATGTGACACTGCTCATGACACCTTCATACTTCTACAATTCTACAGGGTCATTGAGCAGCAGTGTTGTTTTTGGCAGCCACCTTAGTTTTAGTCTTCGTCTTAGTGTTTTGGACGAAAATGCTCCTTAGTTTTAGTCACATTTTAGTCATTTCTATATGTGATCGTTTTAGTCCAGTTTTAGTCGACGAAAACTCAAAAAGGTTTTAGTCTTGTTTCAGTCTAAACAAACTCAATAAAGTGTTTGTCTAGTTTTAGTAAATCATAAAAAAAATGAAAGCATTAGTCTTCAATTAGTTTAGGTCAATAAATATTGGAGATTGGAGTCAAGGTTGACAGGTTATCTCAAGTGTTGCAATTTATAGAACAAAAATTAACTTAAACACTTTTGCATAATAACTAGATTTGGTAACACTTTAGATTAGGGAGCACATATTCATTAATTTATAGTCAATAAGTAATAATCAGGAGTCAATATATGGAAAAGTCAGAATTCATGGCGCAACAGAGGTAGAATAAGGGGTTAATGCGTGCTTCACAAATACAAATTAGGGGCTAGTAAGTTACTTATATGCATATTAATAAGTGTACCCTAATCTAAAGTCTTACCCTAGATTCTTTGTCAGTTGGTCAGCCTAGACTTTCTCAGTGATGGAGATGCAACAGTGATGGAGGTGTGTTGTGCAGAATGTGCGCTGCACGTCATGTGGTGGGTGTGACCAAACAAGGGTCGGATGCAGCATCATTGCTAATATTTTTTAGCTTTTAACAGACAGATTACCATTGATAGGCAGAAATGTTGTGCCTTTTCGACGTCTGACAGAGCAGCCAGAAACATTTTCGTCTAGTCCCGTCCAGTCAACAAAAACTCACACAAGTCTCGTCATGTTTTCGTCATCAAAGAACTATGTTTAGCCCGTCACCGTGTCGTTATCGTCATGAAAAAAAGTTGCGTCGAAAACAACACTGGTGAGCAGACACTTTTGTCCAAAGCTTTTATTAACATAAGCAAGAATTCAGACCAGAGGGAAAGACCTTCATAAGAGCAACGAAGTGCTTCAAATTAATTGGCCACAGGTGCTGCCATCTAACGCAAGAAGAAGCGTTAGACTGCACAACTAATAATTTAACTTCAAAAACATTGTTGAACATCTAACAACTTTCAGCAGTAAAGGCTCATTTAAGCTCAATGTTCAATACAGATACGGACAGAGCCATACTCTGCGTTCACTCTGTCAGATTTTCTGCCCGTTTGTCCGTACCCATGAATCACACAGAGTTTGGTTCCATTGCTTGATTTCACATCACATTATTTAGCTTTTCAGAGCCATGGCACATTTACACAGACCGAGCGCTGCATTCACTGACACTCAGAAATGCTTCAACATGCCACATTGTTCAAGCCGCCGGCTGCAGTGTTACACGCCGCCACCGGTCTCCCCCTCATTCCACCTCTGCTGCTGCTTTCAATGGAGAATCAGAGGCAGAACAACTTTGCCCCACCATTGTGCTTCTGTTTCACAATGCAGACGTGGAGATAAGGGCTTAAATATACTGGAATGGTACATCGTAAGAGGCATTTGTCCCAGGATTACTGATGGGACACACACACACACACTCATACTCACAAACACACACACAGCCAGGGTCACACAGCGGGTTTGTGCTTTTTGAAGTGATAAAGCAGCAGCATATGTGGTGGCAGACTCTGTGACCTGTGGTGACTGATTAAAACTGGAAACAAAGGCAGAGCTGAGAGTCTCATTAGCACCTCTGAAAGTCTTTATCTGCCACCACACAACAGGAGCAGACTCCCAAGCCGCCAGCCCCCGCTGCACTTCACTCTCATTCATAATTCAACTTTTCTCTGGCTTGCCCTGCCCATCCTAAGATACACTTCATTATTTTGATAACTTCATTGCTGCTTTTCACATCCGATTATTACAGACAACTAAAGTCGACTGGAAGTCACCCAAACCCAGCGGAGAAAAATGAGGTGTGCTAGTCACAACTTTTGTTCTTCCCAATAGCTTAGATATTTTTTCACTATTGTCATGGAGGGTTTTTTTCATCATGAGCCAAAAAATCTGAATACGTCTTGTCAATAATGAAAACAACACCTGTTATTGTGTCGCCTGTGCTGTTGTCTATGAACTTTTTGGGGAGAAGGTGGAAACTAGATCTGATCCTCGGGGAAGGTTTGTGACAGTATTCACAGCGACATGACGTGATGCTCTCTGGTCGAGCAGCTCTACATTTGACAGATGAAGAAACAAAAGCTTCCATTCTGAACTTTGTTAAAGATATGACTAATGACTCATTTAAAGCAGAGCTTAATGAACTTTTGAATGAGAGTTGAGTGAGTCCGCCATTTCTTTTTGTTTGCTATGAGTTGAGAAGAAGCAAACTGGGCTATAGAAAATGTATTCAGACGTCCAGAAAATCTTAGCAATGCTAGAGGAAAATACTTTACTTCATTTTGTGTTTTAGCCAATTAGCTCATTCTTCAGAGACTACAAATAGATAGAGTTCATTTCACTATGTGATTCATGTTTTTTGTAACCTGGATTTATATTTTCCCTCTATCTGTGCATTTTTCTCATGCTGTTTTAATTGTGTGCTATTGGAATGATGTTTTTTAGATTCATAATGAGAATATGAGGATAATGAGAGCTCAGACAATATCAAGAGTATACTGTAAAGATGCTGAATGCAAAATGTCAACTCTACATAAACAGGTAGAAAATCTATCATTAACAAATGATTCGCATCAACACTGTTAATGTGAACAATGCCAGGAAATCAGTTTTTGCCAATTATAAAAAATGAGCTGAAACACGCACTGTGCAGCCACCCCCACCCCCCCACAAAAAAAGAGAAAAAATCAAAAGAAAGCCATTCATTGCAGAGTCCTGTCATTTTTTCTTACATCAAAATATCATCAGACGATAATTGAACATAGTTGCTGAAATATGTTGCAGCCTCTAGTGTTTTTTTCATCTACAGTAGTGATGCATCTCGCCAAAAATTTCTCCACTGATAAATTTCTGCAGAAGTGTTGCAACAGACGATAAATGCCTCCAACTGTGTTTACCGGGACAAGCGGTGATGAATAAAACTATTCAGAACAACACTGATACTAATGTTTCAGACGTAATTGAACAATAAATCTGACAGCCCCTACAACCCTGCAGCATATTGCCTCAGTGGACGTGCGTGTTTCACTGAGTCGTTTGTCCGTGTGGTAATTACCGCCGAGTCAAACAAAGTGGACAGCCAATAAAAAGCAATGGAAGACGAAGAGTGTAATTCAGCAGACACGCTGCTCTTCACTAAATAATACACCCATCTTATTGAGTAAGCAACATGGCAGCCTGTATTTCTTCCGTGTGCCACATGGTGATGAAGTGCACGACCAGTTTTTTTTTTTTTTCTCCTTCTGAACTGCTCACCTCCTTCATCTCCCATGTGGCTGCTGTTTAAAATGGGCACCCTCAACGCAGCACCCTCAATGCAGCCCCGTGACAGCATTGAGAATCCGAATGCATGCACCAGTTAATTAGACTGGTGAATGAAGCGGTTTTAGGCCATCTTTTCACTCTTTTGTTGGTCCACCCCTCAAATTGAAATGAGAATTACGACACCAGCAGAAGAGTAATTAGCTCCAGACGGATGGGATCCCCCGCTCGATTTACAGAGTCAGAGAGGAGAAAAGATGATGGATCGTGTGCGTTTGTTTATGCGTGTGCATGAGAGTGAGGGAGTTGGGCAGAGAAGTGGAGGCTGAGGCTGTAATCACGTTACATTGTCCTGAGTGGCAGCGTAAGTGCATTAGCAGCATTGTGTCAGGAGTGCTGTCTTCACATTGGGGCTCATATGGAGCGTGTAGAATGAGTTCTTTGAGCTCAGAGCGGAGATGAGGCTCAGGTCCAAACTCAATCAGCAGCAGATAATGGAGCAGGCTTTGCACATTGTTTACAGTTTACCTCCTCTCGTCACGAAGAGAAAGATGGCCTCCAACACACCAATGAATCCTAGTGACAGCTGCACAATCGCTGTTTTTAATAGACAATTATTCGGCATGTTAGCAAAGCCGAGGATTTGTGTCGTGTCGTTAGACCTGAGCCAAATTTCATTTAAAGTATGAAAAGAAGCAGCTTTGATCAACCTGGAGTATGATTCTGACAGAGTTGGCATATTTTCCTAAGAAAATATTATATTGCTTTCTCCTGCAACAGGAAACCCTAACCTTGAATACACTTTAACAGCTAAATATCACAAAGAAGGAATAAGTAAGAGCTACACAGGTTAAGGTTTGTGGCAGCGAAGCAGAAGGTCATGTCTCACCTGGTTTATGCAAAGTGGAGAGAACAAAACGTATATTGAATCAGAGCTTAAAATGTTTATAACTAAAATATCTCATCTCTGTTACCCAAAAGCAAGATTTTTTCTGCATTGATTTATGTGCCAAAGTTTTTTAAGGGTTGAGCACCAAACGATGAGGTTAATTAACTTCAAAAAAGAAACTGGATGGGTCTAAACCTGATCACATAATTTACCAAAATTTTCACACCCAGGGTAGTTTTGTCCCTTTAGTGAAGATCTACAGTCTTTGACTCATTTTCTCCCCACCAGTAACACATAATTGCGGGGGAAAAAAGGCCTATGCTTAATTTCAGTTCAGGGGAAGCTTCCTCTGAAAGATCCAGTCCTTTACCCTGTAGAGCCTGACCTATCAAAAAATAGTCAAAAAATTCCATGTTTTGAAACAGAGATTTTCATTAACCCTTGTAACAAAATCTACAAAAAAAATATAGCTTTATCATTTCATTCATGATATATTTATTGTTTCACATTTGACACACTGGGCAACTTCGCATACTATTTTATTCATTTTATTTAAGTTTTTTTAGTAAATTTGCATTTATTTCATGCAGAAAACACTTTCCAAGTAACTATTTCAATGTTATTCTTACTCCAACTTCTGGAAAATCAAGCAATCGAATGAAAATATGTGAGTGGATGATTTCATCAGAGCAGACATTTTGAAAAGGGCCAAAATATAACTTCAGCTGAGTTTAGTGATATAACAATCTTCCAGATGGTGTAATATGTTTTTAAAAATATGTTTAATATTTTTTTAAAGAAACTATTTATCATTTTGATGAGACAGAGGTCTTTGAACTCATGTATCAAATATGATATCTTTTGCTTCATAGGGTTAACTAAACACTAAATGGACTGTGTTACAGCGCTTTCTCTAGTCCAGCCAAAAGTCTACAATTCTCAAAGTTAAGTGTCTTGCCCTCAGACAATTTAGTATGTGGGCGGCGGGATCTGGGATCCAACACCAAACCTTGGAACTCAGAGGTGACAGACTCAACCACTGAGCCACAGCCTCCTCTTCATCCTCTCAGGCTAAGTTGGAGTGAGAATGGTCTCGACTCGTCAAGGAGAATATCAGGTTTATGTCAGCGACTGTTCTCACCCTGACCTTTGTGTCACTCAGCAGAAGTGGCAGCTGGTTAATAATGTTCAAGGTGGAGCTGTGCTGTGCCATACTCAGCCTGTAACAACCATGTCACTACGATTTCACGCAAACTGAAAGATACCAGTGCTTTGTGGGAAAAGGGTTGTGATGAAATAGTGCCATTAGCCAAAATATACAGCTCCAGAAAAAATTAAGAGATCACTGCAAATTTTCAGAAATCAGCATCTCTACATATATGACAGTCATTCCTTTTCAGTGTCTGTTGAATTCCAACACATGCACACCTGTTTCTACCTAACAAGGTACTGATGAGGTGATCACCTGAACCAAATCTTATTTAACGAGGTTAAATGTACAAAAACCATTGCTGTGGTCATTACTCTCCTCTGTGAAAGACTGGTGGAGAGCATGCCAAGAAGCATTAGAGATGTTATTGCAAATCGGGTTTATACTATTCTTATTTTGCATTATTTGAAGTCTGAAAACAGTGGACTTTTTTTGGTATTTTGACCATTTTTCATTTTCTGCAAATAAATGCTCTAAATGACAATGTTTGGGATTTGGGAGTAATGTTGTCAGTAGTTTACATAATAAAATAAAAATGTTCATTTTACTCAAACAAATACCAATAAATAGCAAAATCAGAGAAACTGAAACATTTGCAGTGGTCTCTTAATTTTTTCCAGAGCTGTATATATGGTTTCAATATGTGTGCTGGCCTGTTGGCTGATTTTAATGTCTGGCTGATCCCGCCTAGTTTCTTTTACCCATCAATTTTCACATAAACTTGAACTCCCCTTGAATAGGTTTTGGAGCAGAGGACGTACAGTTATTTGGTGTCAGCGTCCATCACTGTCAGTGCCATCAGACTTGGACTTCACGTCAAGTTTCTCCTATATGTTCCCCTCTCAAAAGGACTCTCACTAAATTATTTAATCTGTCTTTCTCCATTTTGCATCTCTGTCCTAATGCCTCAGACTCCTGCCACTCAACCTGTCAATCAGCTGCACTTTATGATAGATGGTTGTGACGTCGGCTTCATGGACAAAGATTTTTGCGCCCAGGGTGAAAACACATCACCATTGAGGCAACACGGATGAACAAAATAACTTTACTTCTCATCAGTTATACAAAATTGATCTTGATCATCTAAGTTTACATATAAATATAGTTCAAAATGTTTTTATATAATTTCATTGTTATTTACTTCTTAATCTCTTCTTCAGTAATGAGAGGTGGTGGGTGGGGTAGCACCCTATCACCCTTCTTTTGCACCCTGCCAACGCATAACACTGCCCTTCACATCTGTCAACAACAACAATATATGATTAACCAGCAAACACAGCATCACATACAAACTTCACTGGTCATTATTAAAGCTCCTGTTGATTTTTGACATTTGTTTGCTTGTTACATGTGATTCTGTCAATGCTCTAATCTCTGTTTCTTACCTCGGCCCCCATAACAAACACGTAATGTCTTGATCTGACTTCTACATCTACTTTTGGTTGCAGCCATTTTTGAATATATCTGAGTAGAATGAGTCACTTTTTTTGTTGATTTTTTGATCAGACTTTAAGGTCATTAAAAAAACATCAGTATTTATTTGAACTTGTTTTAGAACCAGATATAACCCTACAGAAGATATAACTATCAAAGTGTTTGGAGTTGGTTATCTTATTGAGACTGGTGACCAAAGGATCATCTTTCATAGCCTGGGGAAAGAATGTGTGAGCCATAGTTAAAGAAGTCATTGAAATTGGAGTCTTTCCATTTTGACAAAAGTGTATATTTCAAAGTATGCTGCTCCTGAAGAGGCAGACAAACTCTTCGACTTCTGATCATCTATTACTCTGGAAAACTGGTCAATACAAGGCCTGATATGTATATAAAAACACAACATCGTGTGCACTGAAGGACTAATCTTAGGGAGTGCATTTTGACAAACTCACACTGTTTCATTGTTCGTCTAATGTTTGAACACAATATGTATCACGCTGATTCTTAGGGTTACATTTGGTTATGATGATAAAAGATTCAAATACTTTCTAAGAGAAATTATTTTATCATGACTCAGCATCGTGATCAAAGCTGAGTCAGTTTGGCTCCTCTAGCATCAAAGTGCCGTTCTGACATCAGGTTTCTTTGAACTTCAAATACTTCTGCTGCAAAGTTATGTTGAATCATTCTTCATGCCTCTAAGCTCCGAGCTTAAAGGTGCTTCAGTGCGAACAGATAGTGTGAAGTTAAGAACATCGAGTTGGTAACTTGATCCAGTCAATAAACTGTAGACTGTCGGTGAGTTTCAGACACATTAAATCCTTCCTCCCAGGCCATGCACATAAAAAAGGTCTCAAGGTTTGATCTTTGAGGCTTCATTACTTATTTTCAAAGACTTTTCATCAAAAAAATTACGAATTAAATTGATTAAAGCCTCACTGCAGCATCCTCATCTCCTATAGAGAACATAATTACTGAAGTGAAGTCATAAAACTCCTCTTGCACTGTAAATAACCAAAAAGAAAGAACATTTCTGCATCCCAGTAAATGTCCCCAAATGGATTAAAGAAGGGATGTCCCGATCAGCATTTTTGCATCCAAACCCAATTCTTTGGTATTCTGTGTTACCTCATACCAAGTCCAATCCGATTCTTAGGTTTGTGAAGAAGAAAAGCTGCATACATACTTCTAACTTATATTTCTAACATTAAAGAATTGTAGAAAGTCAGAATTAAAGTATATATTGGGCTTGTTAATCCCATTTAACTTAGTCCAGCAGGTTTTGATGTTAACCATTTTACATGCTCTGCAAGCCTCCAAACATAAACATTAACACTACAATAATGCATTTTTTCCCTTTCATTGAAACTTATACTTTGGCCCAATTCCAATTACTTTCTTAACCATAAATCTTAACCCTCAATCTTGGTAGCCCTCAAAACCAAGTGTTAAGGGCTATTTTGTGACTTAGAAATGGGACACCCCTTAAATGCAGATACATCTTCAGACTGTGGGGGGCAGCATTATGTCAAAGCGGCGTTCAGTCTCTCAGTTCAGAAGAAGAAGAAGAAGAAGCGGAAACATTTACAGGATCAGCGACAATGCCGTCTGCAGCTGTGTTTATGTCTTTTGGGTGGGCTTTGGGCATCTTTTTGAGATTAGCCCGGTCATCTTATACCATTATCGGCACAAGCATGTTATATAGGCTGTTATCTTGATAAACAATTACATCACCACGGAGAAAAATGACCATTTTGTAACGTTAACTAACTTAAACGATAGGAACAACACACCGGCCGCTATTGACAAAAGATCGTAAAATAAAACAAATGTTATGCAACAATGAGGTAAATAATCCATAAAATGGGTCTGAACTAAGATAATACAATGGTTTTCGTAATATTTATATCTCAATTAAAAAAGAAAATACATTTGTAGCTCGCCTTCTTTGACACCATGTTTATCTGCTGAAATGCGCAATGCATTCTGGATGTCCCTTAGTCCCAAGGGTGGTCTCAGAGAATCTCAGTATTGAGGGAGATACAACCTCAAACTTGCTCCTCAACCTCAACATTCTGAGAATCGGGACAGCATTTGCACTTCGCGAGAGCGCGCATTTCAAGATTGAGGGTTAAGATTGAGGGTTAAGACAGGAATTGGAATTCACCCTTTGTCTCAAACCAAATCTGAAAACCTTGCATGTTGTCACTGACTGTGCTGTACAGCTGTAGTGGGGCAGTACATGAAACAGGATTTACCATGGATGATGGATATGGCTTATGCTGTTTGACAAGAGTTAACCATAACTTATTTTACTATTTTCTCATCAACTTTACAAGATTGGGCAAACTCAAAACACCCACTTATGCTGACATTTTAGAGGTCACCAGCAACTTTTGCTAAATGACAGCTAATGTGAATGACTGGTTGTGAATGCTGATTACTGATACATTAAGGTCCAATACAGTTATAGTGATCTGGACTGGGAAAAGCTTAATTCAATAAAAAATCATTTGAAAGGCTTTTCTCATGTCTTGAGATCAGCCTCTTACAGACGTAATGTTGCATGGTCACATTTCACCTGGGTATCCATCTAAAGCTGTAAGCATTATGCTATGTTTGCTTAATTATTTTAACTACAAAACCAATCATTATTTCTTCTGGACCTCTAGATTTATCCATGAGTAATATTCAATTACATTTTAAAAACTTAAGGTCAGCCAGGTTTCAGGAGCGTGTCACCAAAGAAGCCCCCTGAATACAACAAGTATAGCAGATAGACTTCGTCATGTTAACAAACAGCTAGATCGCCTCCTGTTTCAACTTAAAAACAAAGTACGTCTCTACCAAGAAGCTGCTGCAGAACGAGAGGAAGAAGAAACACTGTCGTCCTTTGATGCTCAAAGAAAAACGAGAGAGTTTTTGAACTGTGGTTTGAACCACAGAGACAACATTTGGACACAAATCAAGGAGTGTGCCTGTAATGTGACCTGCTGTAAAGCCAGTCACCTGCAACGGTGCAGCTGACACACACAGGTAGAGTGTACAGGAAAAGATCTGACGGGTGTGAGACAAACACACAACACACACACACACATGCACACACCTGATGCTCGTCATGCTTCCAGTCTCAGAGCCAAGCTTGCATCTCTCCAGCTGACTGGCTACAATCTGTCGTTCAGCTTCCAGCTCCCTGGTCAGACGTTCGAACTGCAACTCCTGGAAAGAGAGAGACAGAGAGAAAGAGGAAGAGAGGGAAGGGAAATCTGTCAAAACATTCTGTCTACTTATTTACTGTCACATTTACAGTCATCCTGAACATAATTTTGGCTGCGTTGTCTCTGTCACATTTTTAATTGTTGTGAAATGGACTCTGCCGTCTGTGCTGGGGAAAACAGGCCAGATAACACCGTGTCTGCCAGTTTCACACTGCCAGATATTCGCTGAGAGGAGTTTGATATGTTGCAAAAATGTGACTCTGGACTCAAGCTATCACCAGTGTGACATTCGTTACTCTACCAGCGGAAAACAGGCAGAGTTTGGACTCATGTATGAAGAAACTGATGTAAAGCTTGTGTGACAAAGTTTACAACAGTATTTATGTCTACACATAAATCAGCATCTGGCTGCCTGCCTGCTCTGAAATGGAGAAGAATAAATGCTGGTACTCCCCTCATTCATTCACTGTTGTATGCATCATGCAGCTAATGATGAGCAGAAGCTTTGGTGACTGGTACTATGTCTCTGCTTCATGTCTCTGTTTCATACAGAGGGCTGTAATATGGAGAGGGCATCACTAACTCATACATCCATATTGTTAAACATTTTTTTCACTCAAACACTATGAAACACCATGGATAACCCACATTCTTATTTTTGATAAGGAAAATTAAAACCTTTAACTCGCAAGATGGTGTAAAGCAGCATGTATTAACAGCATTTCAAAGAGCATCCGAGTTTAGGGTCAAATTTGCATTAAAAACACTCCTATTGTTTAACAATTGACCTCATTTACAAACCTTTCAGCCAAACTATGATGGGAAATGAATAACAGAGAGTTTGAATAAGTGTTACCTTCCATTTCTGCATCCCCAACTAATTTCCATCATATTAGAGGGTGATAAATGAGAGGAAACTGTTAATGGTGCTGGTGCAATGAACGGGGCCAGTGAACTACTTTTATAGACAGAGGGGCAAAGAATATTTGTTGCAAAAACTCAAAACTCTGTGTGTCTTGTTAGAGCCTAATATGTAATAATGACCTGAAATGTAATTTTAAAAAATATTACAGAAACACAAAATGTAATAACTGGTCTGTAATATCACAAAAGTGCTAAGCCTGTAATGTAATACAACGTTTTAGTTCAACCAAAAATGTAATAACTGACCAAAAGAGTCACAAGTGGTGATATTTTGGGCTCAGCATCCGTTACATTATATACTAATAATTACATTTTGGGTTTTATTGCCTTCATTTCGTGTTACATTTTGGGCCATTGTCACGTATTGGGCTCTAATATGCCTCTTTCTTTTATAATAGGTAAAAGCATTCAGTAGCACTTGAAAGCAAAATTAACACAAAAGAGAAGAAAAAAAGAAAAGGAGCATGCTTGGATTTGAATATGTGTATTTTAAGTTATTTAATGTGTGCCAACTGAAGCACAAAGTTAAAAAAAAAAAAAAAAAAATTCATTTTAATTTTTGAACACTGTATGACTCAAGGAAATGCATCAATTTGAAGTTTTGATTATTTTGATTATTACCAAAAATCCAGATTCCCCATTGCTGCGTAAAGCTTTGAAGTGATACACAGACTCATCCATTATGCCATAAATCAGAACATGTGCACCATTAACATATTTTTATTCTTATTGT
Organism: Thalassoma bifasciatum; assembly: GCA_008086565.1. NCBI lineage: Eukaryota > Metazoa > Chordata > Actinopteri > Labriformes > Labridae > Thalassoma > Thalassoma bifasciatum. The sequence goes on along the minus strand of RPOG01003922.1, from coordinate 23,062 downwards.
CTAGTGAACAAAGTCTTACACCAGTGAAAGTCATAAAAATGTGGAGAATATTTTCAACAATTTAAAAAAAAAAAACCTTCCCTTTGTTAGAACTCACATGTATCTTCCTACACCTACCATGTTCATTAAAAACCAGTAAAGACAAGCCCAGTTTCTGTTGTTCTTACTTTTAAATTCACCAAGAGGTATCAGCTCTATTTTCAGTCTCTGAAAGTACACAGTTTACAGCTCTCCCAGCTTTAAAAATCCTTATTCCCTTATCTATCTACGTATTTACTGCAGTTACTTCAAAGCGTTGACGGATACAGGGACAACAAAACACTTTAAATCTGGAAGAAGTTGAAATCCACTGAATCATAGATGCTGTCACAGAAAACACATGGTCCATTTCAATGAAGTAGCCCAATGCACATGAAGAAGAAAATATCTTTCATCGACACTCTATGTTTGATGGCAGAATCATAATTCTAAGCACACAACGCTGACTGGCTGCACCTGCATCTGCAACTGAAGTGAATTTCCCTTTATCTATGAGAAGTTTTCTTTTAAAAAAAACAAGAAAATTAGTTAAAGTGACAAGTTTTCTTGATTCAGTGGTAAGTGAGGGAGTGAATCGGTTGTTTTGATGGTTCTTTGATTGTGTTTGTGAACAACTGGTGCAGTTCGCTGTGGGATGAATAACCAGTAATTACCTGAACTCAACAAACCAGCAGCTGATTATAGTGTTTATGTCTGCGGCTGCTGCTGCGTTCATTACAGCCCATTACACTTCACCGAGTTTAACAATTGGTACTAAAGCATAAACAAGAAGCGAAAAAGTGATTTTTTTTTTTTTTCCCCTAACACTTCGATGAAGATTACACAGTTCATTTTCACTGCAGCGTTTTAATCTTTGAGCCATAAACCGTTTTCTGAAGATCTTTCAGAAATGAAAGCTGATGAGTTATGATAAGTCATGTCAGAACAGCTAATGGGATCAGTTTTGTTGAGACACTATTTGAATACAGAGGAGCTCATCTAAAAGCTATAAAAGTCTAAATTTGGGATCTGAAGGTGAATGGATCATCATAAATGTCAGTTTGAATAGTTTCCAACAAAATTAGACTGGAGTGGTTCCCTGTGAGTATCTGTGAAGTTATTAATCATGAACTATATTTATTACTCTTATACTCCTCTCACATCCTAATGAGCGTTATCAAAGTCTTCACAACACATTGAACTAAGCTGCTGCTAAGATGGTGAATGTGCATGACAAACGGCTTCCTGCATGCAAACCATCACCGAGCCAAAAAGTCATTTAATGTCATTAAAAATCCATAAAAAGTCAGACTGCTCTGTTTGCACTTTACTTTACAGTAGTTCTAACACTCATAATGGCTCAAAAATGGAACACAACAATATATTTCCTGCTGAGGTTGAACGTTAATTCGATTCCTAGTGATTAGAGGATGTGTATTTTAAGCAGCAGAGCACTGACGTGGAGCAGAGTGCTGGACTGTGAGAGCTTTAACGCTGATGATGCCTGCGGCCGCTGCAGCCTCTCCAACATAATGATGCTATTTGACTTTAATGAATCACTAATGCAATGAGTTAACTAATCAACTTGCAAATTCGACTGCAATTATGCAGCGTCTTCCTGCTAACTGGGCACACATATGGTCACAGGAAACGTGTCTCTTACATGTGCACGAGCATTTTCCCACGTGCATGTTTGCACAGTATAAACGTGTTTGCATGGATTCTGCGTGCACTTACACGCCGATAAGACACGCCGCTGTGACATTATGTGGGTCTATTGATGCTCTTACAATGTCAGGGTTATGGAAAGTTTCCCATTGACTTCATGACATAGTTGAGTGCTTTGAGCCGCTGCCAAACAGCAGATATGTTCGCTTATAAAACGCTAAATGTGGAAAAGGTTGTGAGATGCTCTAATGCTTTCACACACACTCTTAGACACACACACTCACGCTGCTGCTAAGTCTCTCAAGTGTGAATGCTGTTAAACAGAGAGTGCAACATGCAGACTCTTCCCTGTTTACACAATGTCAACACGATGATACATAGTCATGTTTACTCGGCGCAGAGGATGAAAATATAGCTGCTCGACAGAAATAGCCATAAAAAAATCACCTGGCTGCTTCAGCTGTGCCGAGCTGGCTGTATTCGCCGAGCTGATCATAAATCATGTTTGAAATGGACACAAATAAAAGCCATGTAGTAAAACTGCTTACACGGGTTTAGCTCTTTACTGGCCTGAAATCAATCATCACAATGTTTGCTCAAGTTTTAGAGAGCAGCCAATCATCTGTGAGGAGCAGAGAGATGATTTTAGAAGCTGTGATCTCATCACTTTAAGGCTCGTATGAAGATGAGAGATGTAATCCTTTTACGAAAAACACAAACTGGCAACCAGCTGCAAGAACTCCATCATTCAGAGTTAAAAACACAGCAACTTCACTCAATATCTAATTCTGCAAAGTCAAATCAATCCTATCACACAACCAGAGAACAAGAAGAGAGGATAACCAGTGTGGAGGAAACATCTCCAGAGCAGATGCAGGATAAGAAGAAACACTTTTTGTTTGTTTGTTTGTTTGTTTGTTTGTGAGGCACCCCTGCAGCTGAAGCCGAGCGGCTCAGAGAGCTGACTAACTCACTGAATGTAGAAGCCCTGAGAAATTCAGTTTCTTGAAAAACAAGAAAACAAAAGGCATCACTCCCTCCTTTTTCTCCCCTCATCTCTGCTCCCTCCAATTCACGGCTGACAGGCGGACACCTGTTACTGCAGAGGACCAGGCTCAGGCCCTGGTGGAATGTACTGGTGACCAGAAAGCAAGAAAAAAAAAGGCTAAAAGAAGAAAATACAGCAAAGAAAAAGAGAGGAGAGGAGGCAGAGAGCGCACATACCTTCACATGGACCATACTTCACAGAGACACACAAAGTCAAACACTATCCCGCTCTTCTTCTTCTCTCCCCTCTGGTCAAAAAGCAGCAACAATGTTCCCCCTCAGTCCTCCAAACACTCATCTGTCCTGACTCAAACAGAGCGAGCCACAGAGAGAGAGAGGGAGGGAGAGAGAGAGACTACAAGTGTCACTTGAGCTGACTGCAACTCAGCCCCTCTGTCTCTGCCTCTTTCTCTCTGCCTCCTCAGGGGACATGCAACACACACACACACACACACACACACACTCACACTGCTCACTGAGGCACAAAGGTCCCCATGGCAACGGAGCATTTAGAAGCCCCGTGGCATTATTTATGCAACGTTGCATCACAATGGGCCCTCCCACCGGCTGACCCTGCCAAAAAAGCCCGCCGCTCGCCACTCAATCTCTACCTCTCTCTCTCCCTCTCTCTCTCTCTTCTGACCAGACCATCTGCACCCCTCCCTCTCTTCTCCTCTCCTCTTCTCTTTCTGCCTACATCACTGGAAAGCAAAGGGAGACTTTGAAAGGAGAGGGGGGAGGCAGGAGAGACAGAAGATGGATGGAGACCAACACTTTCAAAACAGTGGAGTCATACCTTCACACAAACACACACACACACTCACACACACGCAGAGGCCACAGAGAAACCCCAGTGTAGCTGTAAAGAGTGTGTTTGTATCTCTTGGACTACACTGCAAAAACTGAAATCTAAGCAAGTCATTATGTCTTATTTTGAGTAAAATTTGTCTCACTATTCTTGATTTGAGCCACATTTACTAGACAAGGTCACAAAAATGTCTCATTTCAAGTTTTTTAAAGACAAAAATGAGGCATCGCCTTCCCGGGCGAATTCGTCTTATCTCATTGGCAGATTTTTTTGACTTGTTACAAGCAATTTACACCTAATTTTTGTCTTAAAAAAACTTGAAATAAGACATTTTTATGACCTGGTCTGGTGAATGTGGCTCAAATTAAGAACAACAAGACAATTTTTACTACAAATAAGACATAATGACTTGCTTAGATTTCCGTTTTTGCATATAGTTTGTTGCAAGATAAATGGACTAAAACAGTTCATTTCAGCACCTGTAAATTTAAGATACACTCTTTCAGCTTTTATAGTTTCAGTCAATGAAAATTCAAAATATTTTACAGACATTTACTCCCCAGGTCATTCATAGAAGCTGTTAAAAGATGCATCACTTGTGATAGATTACATTAGATTTGATAGATTAGAAACACAGCGGGGAGTGTCATAGATTTTAAATATCTTACGGTTCACTACTCTCATTATCCGTTTACAAAACAAAACATACTGTCGCTCTCTTAAACTAATGGCTTTAGTCATATTTTCAAGTTATTCAGGACACAGAATATAATGAACTAAATAGAACAGAGCACACTATTGATTGAGGCCATTAGACTAGTGATAAAAACAACATTATCTTTTCAACTTGAATGTTAACCATTTCACCAGGGGTGGGGGCATCATGAAGAGCTGACTGGGGCAAAAATATCATTTTGCTAAAGAAAATGACTTTGGTCATCGTTTTAAGGAGGCGCCAATATGTCAGTTAGTGTTTTTGTCATCAGTCAGTTATATCAGCTCGTTCATAAACAAAAAAAACAGAAAAATAGAAAAGAAAAAAAAAAAAAAACAGAAAAAACATATTGAACAACCATTATTATCTTAATTTTCTTGCACAAAATTACACTTCACCAAAAGGTGGAATTACTTGATCAAAATTAACAACAACCAATAGAAGACTGTTTTCTAGTCCAGCCGGACAAACACCAACTGAATTTTTGAGTTTTGACGTCTCTTTGGTACAAATGGTCGTTGTCTACAATTTTATGTTCAGTTGTTTAGGTATTTATCAAGTAATTAGCAAGTAAGTAAGTAGTAAATGTATGAAAAACAATAGATCCCAGTTGAGAGCCTGAGGTCATGAACTCAGAAAGCATGTTTTCTTTACTTTGGCCGCTGAACGACTGTAACCTGCAATTCACGGATCCAGGTTTAGATCTCCCAAATGTGTTCATCTAGATATAAACAGAGAGACGACACACCAATGTCAGATCTTGTATTGTTTCCTCAGGTGTCAAAATGTTGGATCAGTTAAATTGTGGGGGAAAAGTTTGAAAAGTTGCCCACATGGAAAAATTGTCAAACTATGGTTGACTATAATCCAAAAGTCTGTTCATCCAAAATGAACTGAGGACTGTGCTCTGACTTGTTTCTTCTTGCCTGTTCCTCTCTAACGAACCTGCTACCCGTAAGCTTCTAGTTGTTCAACAGCCGTAATAACAATAACATTTATTATTCACTGCATGATTTAAAAATACAGTTGAGAGTATTGGAAATAAGAAAATACATAAATAAGGACAACGTTTAGATGACACGTGAGAGAAGTTTAACAGTTAGAAATAGCTCGTTCAGTGAGCTCTTACCCAGAAACAATTACACTGAAAATCACAACCCATAGCTCCTCCTCAGTTGACGTCTGCAGCTCAAAAACAGGTGAAAAACTCCAGCTCGTACGACAAACATCCACTACTGCTCCCTTTTATCTGACTCCATAGAATCCCAGAGAGACCCAGTCTATATGGACACTCTCACAAACCCATGCTGCACATGCAAAGCTGCAGCCTGCAGTCATTTCTTTATTCAAATGTGGACCAGCTCAGTTTACACGTGTGTTTAGCTGCAGACTGACCGACTGATTGAGCGCAGCTTTAATCACAGAGATAAGACGGGCCACAACTGAGCGTTTGGCTAAAAGCAGACAGCTCACAACCATGAAGCTGTGAATGTACTGCTGCTCTAAGCGTGCATCTCTGTGTTGGCATCTGTGTATCTGTGTGCACATTATGATGTTACCGTAAGACTTTTGTGTTTATGGGGAACAGATCAGACGACCTCTTGGGAAATTGCTCCAGTAACAAATTAGACATTAAAGGGTTTTGTGTTGTTTCAAAGTCCCCAGATAAAGGTCAGTTTGTTTGCAAAGATGGATCCGATACTCGGCCTGGGAAAACAAGTGGATCCTTGAACAGTAAAAACACACACACACACACACACACACACACAAAATAAAAAAAATATCTATAAAAAGGAAGAAAAGAATTAAAATGTGACAATTTTTCTTAATGTACAAGGAATGCGGATTTGATTTGATTTAATAGGATTTTATTGATACTGATGCCCTTATAGATCCTGCTCATCAGTCAGATTCTAAGTCCCTTATTAATCCTTCCTGTAAACTTTCTGAGTACAAAAAGTAAGCTTTACAGGTTTTCCGCAACAACATTTTATTTAATTAATTCATAAATAAATCTATTTTCAGACTGAAATAGAAGTTAATAAAAATCTTTGCACATAGTCACTGGATCCTCAGTCTTTGAATGCAAATAAATGCAAATAAGTTAAAATAATGATATATTGTTTAATGTTTTATGAACCAAAATAGGCCACCAGGCAATGCTCTAAGTTATTTGAAACCTTAAAGTTTCAAAATTGTTAACAAAAAGCTATGTGATGTGTTTCTGTGATGAAAGTTAGAATTTTGTATTAAAATTGTAGTAACATCAATTTGTGCTAGTTACTGGTATATCAATTTAATTCCTTGTATAATTTAGCATCAAGCTAGTGCTGTTTTCTGTATGGTTTTTGGGACATGAAGAGATGTGTAACATGTTGACTGTATTGAAAAGAATTCTTCCGTGAGATAGGAATGTACATTTCTTCGTGTGTTCAGTTTGAAAGCTTCTTAAGTAACATTTCAAACAGAAAATCTTGAAGAGAGAAGAGAAGCATTAAGAATAAAGGCTCATGATTTAGATGGACTGGCCCATTTTTTATTGGCATCCTTAACTAGAATAAACTCAATTTCATTTTGGTTTTTTTGTTTGTTTGTTTTTTTGCAATAACTCACTCATTTTGTGTTTGATGCCTGCAACAGGTTTATTGACCTCACCCTCCAATGAAGTCAAATGAGACTCAATAATCAGTCAACACAGCAAAAGTCCTTCAAATTTTACCCTCTGAGGCAATTGAAGCATAATAAGCTTGATTTGGAATAAGCTTGATTTAGGTCATTTCTGGAAAGTATTTGATAAATCATATAAAAAATAATAAAATAAAAAAAATAAAAAGCATTGTCCTCCCAGCCTTCACATCAACATGTGTGTTCAAAATGATGGTGGACACTGAAATGAACAAAGGAGGCTTCATCATAAATATCCAAGCATGTTGTGAAACCCACACTCCAGAAAATATGTTTGAGGGTTGACTGTGCTGTAAAATATAAAGCATAAGACACCTTACTGTGATCGTATTAAAGTGATAGTGTTATAGAGAGAACAGACTTATCATATCAGTGTCATGTTATATTAAGCATCCAATTCTGACCTCAGCCTGTTTCTGCACTCATTTAGGTATGTTGAGTTATTTTTCTCAGACGTGTTAAATATTGTGATGGATGGTCTCATATGTGCAGGATTAATGAGTTTCTTAATTTAAATCTGACGTGAAATTATCATGCTCATAATATTGCCAAACAAAAACATCCACTGGGTGTGATCAAGCTAAATATTCATATGTGTGCGTGTGTGTAAGTGTTTGTGCATGTGTGTACAAGGAGTAATCATAGCCCGTTTGTCAATTAGGTGAAAAGGACAACAATTAACTGTCTTAATGAGCAGCTTCTACAATCAGGTGCTTGTCAACTGATTGCATTTGGAGAGATTCAGCCCCTTACAGAGTGTTTTTAATGGAGATAGATAGATGGATGGGTAGAAAGAGAGAGAGAAAGAGAGGGAGTCAGAGAGAGAGAGAGTCAGGGAGAGTGAGAGAGTAGCCACCAGCATGCAAGAACCTGCAAAACCATTATAGCAATTAGCAAAGCAGAATAAATGAGTGTAGGACAGCGGTGGGTATGGGGAGCAAAAGTTGCAGAGCTACTCTATGTGTGTGTTTGTGTGTGTGTGTGTGTTTCTCTCCAGTGTAAAGTGGTCTAATTGTACCCTGTGGTGTCGGCCTGGCATGTTTGTTTGAGAAGAGAACCTGCTCGATGAGAAAATGTCACAGAGGCTTTATATATCTAAGGCCGCTGCCATGTGCGGCTCCAGTTTTAGAGCATTACTCTTTAAATCCAGTAACAAAGTTGTTCCCGAGGCAGAGATAAACAAGTCAACACGGATAGGTGAGGTGTGATAGAAATATAGAGACCAGGGGAGCACTCAGAGACGGGTGAAATGAGATAGAGGAGGAGAAAGCTGAACAAGGGAAGACAGATTCAAGGAGATTTAGCGCTCTCCAGATACCAAAACTACTTAAATGTTCCAACTAAAGTGCTCACATTTGTCTCATTTCTCAATGACTGCAGCTGTAGATCCAAGAGTTTTAGTCTTTGTCTTAACAGTGTGTGTTTTATCCCTTGATTGAAAAAGAGCCCTAAACTGCAATTGAGCAGGGTTGTGTCCAGAGGCATGGCTCCGGGTGGCAGGGCCCAGCTGCCATCCAAACGGCCACCCCTGGTGCAATCCCAGAAATCCTTAGATTGGATCTGATATGTGTCTGGGAGAGTAAAAACTGCCTTAGGCTTCAGATGGCTGCTTGTAGCTTTTGCAGCATTAAAATATAGCACTTTTTATTACTTTTACTTACTTTTTTTTTTTTTTTTTTTAACTTTTGTTACCCAAATGCATTTAAAACCACTGGTAACAAGCACTTAAAAAAAAACTACCATGATATTGAAATTTCTCCCGAGTCTTTCCACAACTACAAAGCTAAGGAAGCTGTAGACATCTCTGACATCATCAAAGGGAGACACAGATTCAGTGTGGCAGGAGAGGGAAAGACGCAATTTGTTCTGCACCGTTATTGTCCGTGGATGATGTGTCTCTTCTCCCTTCTATCCTCGTGGCCAGTCCCTGGATTGGTTATTCTTGCCTTTGGGATCTTAACCAAAGACCAGGAATTACCCAGGACTGACACATACGATCAGCTGATTTTTGTTTACTTTTGTTTGATTGACAGGTCGACTCAGCTGCATGCCTTTTCTTTTGCTCTTTTTTTCTTCTTTTTGTCTTTTTGCCTTGAAGTAGTCAGTGAGAACTGAACTGATTTGGGTCAGATTAAAAAAAAAAAAAAAAAAAAAAAAAAACTTGTGTAGGGGTTTTATTGACTGTGTGGGTGTTTTTCCCTGTTTAAAGTAAACGATCTTATTTAAAAAAAAAATAAGAAAATAAAAAAACTTGCGGTTGTTTAGGTGCTTCATTTCCTCCCGTTGACTGACAGGTAGATAAATTTAAAACTTTTACACCCTTTATGTTTGGTTGCTTTTCAAGTTGAGAAAGAAAACAGACGTGACTTACCACTGACTTTTGCCAGTGTTTGCTCTGGCTGGCACCCCAGAGAACAAATATCAAAACAAAAACTCCACTAAAAGAAAGAAGAAAACTGTCACAACATGATCCTCATTGTTCAGGAGTAAATACATTGTTCGGTACGATAAATGCTCCCAATGTTCTTTCAAAGTGAACACGTATTTCTTGGCCCTCCCCACAATGCAAAGCTGTATTACAAACTAGCTACTAGCTGCTATCCATCCAAACCAGAACATGGACAAGCAGCACAAAAAGATCTGGCACTGCTCCCACTAGGTTACTCTCACTCTATTATTCAGTAACAATAAAAGTTCAATAATATGAGCTGTAACCAACATTAAACCTTGAGTGTAGTGGCTCATACTTACAAATTATTATCACTGAGGTCAGTAATGCTTGCACTGACTGTGTAGCATTGTGTGCTGGACCAGGACTGAATGATTAATAATCTAGGGAAGACAATAATATCCGCTTAATTAACTGGTTGCCAACTATCCTGTGTTATCCTGGACATCCCTTATTTAAATAAAAGATGTTTTATCTCCATAATCTCTGGACCAAGCTTCACTGATCACAGACCAGTTATTACACAGCCAGCAGCTCATCATGCACTGATCGTGTCCATTAGATTTACAACAGCTCCATAAATACTAGATCACACAGAGATAGGTTTTGTTCATGCAGTTCATAAGTGGATGAAACTTTGCAGCTTCAGTGAGTAAAAGGAAGCATGGATGGATGGGTTTGAGGCAGTGACTAAGGTATAGGGTTTTCAAAAAGCCACAGGTGAGGAGGGTGAGCAAACACAGCCTCTGCCTCTGACACCCAACAATCCAACTAGCTTTTAAATGCTGCAAGTGACATCTATTGGTCCTGAGCTCAGTCACTTTCTACATTATAGGGATTTAAAATGCTCTCGGGGGGGGGGGGTCTGTTGTGCCATTCAACAATTTGGGGGTTAATGAAGGAAAACGTGTGACATATTTGTAACACTGCTGTGACTCTGATCTCCAAACTGAATATTTTCTCCCTTTTAGAGCCTAGAAAGTTAGCAGCTCTGTGGGCAACTTTTCCCACAGCAACAACCTGAATATGTTTCTTCTAACTGGTCACTCTCGCGGCTGTGTGTACCAGGTAAAGGTGAAGGTTGTATCCAAACATCCCTTATTATTTCTGTCTCAGAGTGATGCCTGTTGCTAGGCGGATTATTTGTACACCGTAGCTCAATAAAAATACACTGACTCTGCGAGCGCTGTTTGAGGACGAGGACAAGAGGACGTCTCCGACCAATAAAAGTGTGATGTCCGCTGGGAGAACCTTTTAACTGAATGAACCGATTTTGACAACACATTTGTGATAAAACATGACAAAGTGTTCTCTGGGTGTCATTTCAGTGAATAAAATGTAACAAAGTGCTCTCTCTGACATTTTTTTTTTCACCGAATGACAAAGTATAGGTTGGTAATGCAACACTAATACATAAGTTTGGTGTTTATGCAAGGTCAGTTAGTTGAGTCTAATGCTTCTGTTAAATCAGTAAATTTAATCATTTGATCAAGCAACATTAAGACTCCTCACTTTAGAAATAACTGTGACAGACTGAACCTAATTGGTGTGCTTCATGCAGATTGTTCTCTGTATTTTTGTTTGTTCATTATCATTAGATCATTTTAATTTCCTATTACATCATGATATTTCCATCTATTTTCCATTTGAGAAATATTCATTGTTGAAAGGTTCTTGGAGGAAGATCCCCCCCACACCTCCCTTTATACACTTGTGTCTTACCTGTACAATATATAATCTGTAGTGTGTAATAAACCCTGTGCATTGAGTATCAGGTGATTTAAAAAAATTCTAACAATGCCTAGGCCAGTGATTCCCAACCTGTGGGCCGTGAAGTTATTGTAAGTGGGCCGCCAAATCATTTCCAAAATTATAGGATTTTAGTGGAGCATAATTATATAAGGAAACAAGATACAAATAAAGAAAGAAACAAATATATAGAATGATGTTTTATATGTTAAAACTTAGTGATGAACTTGGATAGGAAAATAAAAATGATCAGATATTCATATCTAAAAAATGTCCACTAAGAAGGCATGTTAGAGTCCAATGGGTAACATGATCTGACTTAAATTTAACAATGACTCAATATGCTATCAAAGAAAATTATATAACAAAACCCAAAATGTAATAACTTTTCAAAAAATTTATTAAAAGCCTAAAGATAATAGCTGACTAAAACTATAAAAATTATTTCACTTTGGCTAAAAAGTTATTTAATTTAATCTGTTTCATGAGTTACATTACTGGCCAGCATTACATATTGGGTTTTATTGCATTTTGGGTTGTTGTTACAAATGGGTTTCTAACGAGGAATTTTATATTCTCTGTAGTTATTGGGTTGGAGATGGACCAAGAACATTTTTGAGACTTTAAAATGGGCCCTGAGTTGGAAAAGGTTGGGAACCACTGGCCTAGGCTATTTGTAGCTTGTTGCTTGTCCAAAATGTCTTAAACAGAATCAGAGTCAGAAATACTTTGTTTATCCTGTTGGTGAAATTTAGAGTTGCCAGATGCTCATCACAGTACAAGAGTAGAAAGGAGTAATTAGGGTTAAGAGAAACAATAAGGAATGCAATAAAAAAATCAAATATTAAATAAAATAGAATGAACAATGAGTTGAGATATAAGAAAAATGGAATAGAAAAATAGAACAAAATACTGAATAAGTGTGCAAATAGAACAAAGTACTAAAAAGTGTGCAATGAAAGTGTATAAATGATCTTTGAAAAAATGCTACCAGGGGCAAATCTTTGTTCATCAAAACTCTCTGAGCAATTGTGCCTCATTCCACCCTCAAACAGCCTGCACAACAAGCAGCTACAAGATCCTTACATACAAGAAACTATTTTGAGAATAAAGATTTGAATGGTCCTAAACAAATATTGTGAATGTTAATAACATCAAAATGTTGTTTTCAAACGTGTTCTTCATCTTAGACCAATGTTTCCAGGGTTTAAGTCTTGTTAAAACAGCAAAACTTGCCTTAAAGTACAAGCTTTGAGTTCAAATGTTCAGGATTAGAAAAGGGAAAGGCTGAAAGAGAAGAAAACAAAATACGAGTAAAAGAAAACTCATCAGACCTTTTTAAAACGTGAGCTGAAAACACTGAACCAAACAGTTTACTAGAGGAAATGCCAAATTGTTGCACTTAACTTCTCTTTTTTAAAAAAGAACAAAAAAACCCCACTCAAAAGTCATTAAAGGGCAGCTTTGTTTAATAAGCTTTGAAAGCTGGTTACCGTTTGCCCCCCCAAAAAATCTGTTGTAGTTGTCAGTTTTTTACCAATTTTCAGATTCAGCTTGAAATATAGAGCTGTGTATTTATCTACCCATGACACAAAGAAGAAATTCTCTATGGAAATGGAGTTTGGCCAGCAGAGAAATAAGTAAGTCAGTTTTATTCACCAGCACAGAACATACACACACACAAACACAGGTTCACATTTTCAAACTACAACATTCCCCGTCTAAAATAAGACGTTGTGTCCTATTTCTACCACTGTGCTCTGGCCTGGAGACTTTCTTCATCTGGAAATAACAAAAAGTAAAAGACTTTCTCAAATGCCAACACTTTGCCTGACGGAGCAAAGAGAGAGCGAGAGAAGAGGGTAGAGAGACAAAGCATGAACACACACACGCACAGTTTCTCCCTAAATCCCTCCTGTCCCCCTTCATCCCATAAATATTCCTCTTTTTTCTTTTTCTGCATGCCCTCTTGAATAAGAAGTAACACAGAATAAATATTTGATCCACTTTGAAACCTCTTCTTATGAATTTCTAACTGCTGTGAACTTTGGAGGGAACTATATCTGCTGATTTAATGAGGTATCTGTTGCTAAGCAAATCTTAATTAATCCTTAATAAATAAAGAGAGAAGCGACAGGAGAGCGAGGAAAGGCTGATGGCAGCTGTTATTATTATTGAGCTTCTCACAAAAACAGCGGTAAACAAAACTTATGAATCATTGGAGGGCGAGTACAATTAGCGTAAAGCTGATTGTTTTTAAAAAGGCTGTTAATCCTGCTGTTTTTATCATCTCTTATGTCATTACACCAATCATAAACTGAATGAGTGTTTAAGTATCAGTGCATTGGAAGTACTGCGTTAAAATGTGACTGATGTGTTAGTAGGTGAGGAGAAGTTTAATTAGGCGTACAGAGAAAATAAAGGTTGAATCTGTGTTTTTTTCTGTAAGCCTAATTAAAGCTCAGCTTTCAGTTTGGCCTCAAACGCGCTGTAGGTCAGACCTGTGTGGAGCCGTTTCCTGCTGCATCACCAATTAAAGCCAGCGGCTCCACCATGATTCACATTAATTATCGTGTGGATGAGGAGCTGCAGAGACGCTGCAGTCCGTCCAAATTTTGCAGTTTTCAGAAACAGATTTGTTTTTGTTGTTGTTGTAAATTTTAAGGGTTTTTTTTTGTGGCCGGCAGGTTTCACTTCCCATTATTTCCACCATTTAATTGAAGATATTAGCACTCTTACATGCGTTGTCATGTTTTCTGATGTTGTGAAGGGGAAACTGATGTGTACTAACAGTGGGAAATTATGTTCCCAGCGTGACAGGAGTGAAGGTTGAGGCAATACATGAAATGCATGAAATAAACAGAACAAGGCTGTTAAGTTACTCTCTGTGTTGTCTGCATTTAATTACATACCGCGAATTAAGACTTACCCAAAAAATAAAATGTCAACTTTTATGGGATCCTGCTCAATCATCATCTATGGGCCTCCATACATGTGTCAGTGTCTGTGTCTCCTCTGCCTATATGTTCATGTTTTGGTTGACTTGGGACATTGCTGGGCAGAAAGAAGACGCAAGTGCCTTTGCGTGTTGATGATAGTGAGTGGGAGAAGCTACCTGATGCCTCATTTACCATGCAGGAAGTCAGCTGAATAGCTCCTTAGTCTCTCCCATGTAGAAATGTGATGCTGCAGGTGCTCACTGGGCTGGTGAGTGTGTTCCAGTCGCTACAGTTGGTGGCGATGGGCATGTGCTGCTGCTGACACTGAGCCACAGAGGAGGAGCCCAGTTTGGATGTTGTTTGCAAACAGTAATAAAAATTCCAGCAGACCCTACCTTTATAGCCCATTTACACCACATTTATTCAATGACTGCAGTCTGCTATGAAAAGCACCATCAGTCATAACTAATCCAATTTACAAGCTGATAGCACCGTACTGGGAGCAGCCTGGAGATAAGTATCTTGTAATTTTGGACATGTGGAGGAGGAGCTGGGATCAAATCCTGTTCTGAGTTAGAGATGACTGACTCAACCACAAACTCACTGCCAGTCACCAGGGGGAGCTCTAGAGATTCTTCGATCAGAACAGTTTGTTGGTTATGGATCATTGCACCTATTTAACATGTTTGATACACTCTCATCTTAAACAGTGCTCTCCTGAAACATAACATCAGCACTTTGAGATCAGCTCCACTGGCTACTTTTAATCTCTAGCACTGCTTTGGTGTAATGTGCTCTAAAATAAGAACACTGTCCATGCTTTTCAAGTCAAAACATGGTCATAGGTTGTAATATCTTGTTAAAAAATATGTGTGTCATTATGTCATTTCATTTATTCAAACAGGTTAAAAGAAACCAAAGTATTGTTGTACAATGTGCTTTGTCAGAAAAAAAAAAAGAAGCTCTATAGCAACATAGGAAATTATGCCTTGTCCGAAAGGGTATAGGATGAAGTTGATGAAACTTATCCAGTCCTACCTCTTTGTTATTTTGCTTATATAATGTTATCTTTCATAGCATGTTTAAGAAAAGTGAGCAGAAAAATAGAAAGAAAGAATAGACAGTGTATCAGAAAAAAAAAAAAAAAAAAGTATTGCACATTGGA
Organism: Thalassoma bifasciatum; assembly: GCA_008086565.1. Lineage (NCBI taxonomy): Eukaryota > Metazoa > Chordata > Actinopteri > Labriformes > Labridae > Thalassoma > Thalassoma bifasciatum. The sequence goes on along the minus strand of RPOG01003922.1, from coordinate 7,819 downwards.
ATAGTTTCATGTTTCCTCTTCTCCCTTATATCCGTCTAAAATGTGGTTTATAAAAACTTGTTTGAACTTGCCTAATGATTTACAAGTTTTCATTTCATTGCTGCAGCTGTTCCATAGATTCACTCCTTTGACTGATATACAGTCTGTTTTTGTGTTGGTATGTATGAGTTGTTGTTGTTGTGTCTGCTTTCTCTCATTTGAAACAACTTTTGGATGGATGGAAATACGTGTGTGTAGTGATTTGGGGCATTTAATAGACTGGGTTGAACTTAAATATCATATTCATATGTTTAAATGGGTATATAACCACCCTAAAAAATAGAAAGTAGTATTGTTTTGATTGCTTTAAAATAAACCAGATATTTCTCCAGGTCCAACATGTTGCACGACTATGTTTCTCCAGCACAAAAAGACAAACCAATCAGGGACTTACATGTATTTAATGAGTTCTTCTGAAAGTGCACTGGTTAGAAAATTAAGATGGAGGACGTGTTTGTTGTTGGGCTCAAAATAATCCGTGCTGATGTGTTTTTGATGGTAAAATTCTGTTAAACTGGAGGCTCTAGTTATTCTTACACGTCCCCATTTCGACACACTGCACCTTAAAGGCACCAGATAAGTAACAAAGACCTTTTGGGAACCGTATCTTTAAGATTTCATTCTGTGCAGGATTTAGAGTATTGTCCTCAGATAGATAAAGATGTTTTGAGGTCCCTGATTTTTTTACGGACCGACTTGATTGTCAAATGTTACCAGGCGACAAGCAAACGACAGCTAATCAATACAGTGAGCTGCTTTCACTTTATCCTTCATTTGATCTGACAATATGTCAGATTTTTCAAAGAGGCACATCTCACACAGGCGTGAAACTCTTTCAGAGCGCGTACTTCATACTGCTTTCCCCTACAGCAGATGTGTCGACAGCAGAGATGATGAACGATATGACGACAAAAGCTGACAGATGTGATAAATACAACGTCCAATGGCTAATCAATCTCATGTGGGTCGAAGGAAATGGGAGAAACAGCAGCGGGGATCTCCTGGTGTGAGTCAGCAGAGGCAAAAGACTCTGATTGGCAGCGCGTACACAAATGTGTGTGTGTGTTTTCAGACCACATGCAAGCACGTCTGTGTATGTGTATGTGAGTGTGTGTGAGGCCTTTTCTTAGTCTCTCATGTATGACCTTGCCTTATGAAGCCAAATGAACAGGAAGCTGTGTGCAGGCTGCTGCTTTTGTACAGCCAAGCAACAAACACTGGCAGGAGACCAAACATATTGAAAAATTACACAGAGCAGAAACAAGTGTGAAAGGAAGTGACAAATGACTGGCTTAAAAAATATAATAACTTCACTGTGGTGCAGGGGCGTGAAATAAAATGACTCCCAGCTTTTAGAGGAAGAAGGAGGGAGGTGGAGGAGACCATTCGTCTTCACTCTGAGTAGTCGACACACCCACCATTCTTCACTTTTTCTTTTTACACATTTTCAACAGAAGGCCATTACTGAGCCCTGCATGGACCATATGTGTGTGTATATGTGTGTGTACGTATGTGTGTGTGTCCAAGTTGCCCTGACCCACTTAGACTAGACATGGACTTTCAGAACTTTGTAGTAGCTCAAACTGAGGTTTTCACTCCAAAACATGCAGAATCCATTATTCTTCTCCTCTCTGCATTTTCACCGTCTATCTTTAGCGTCTCGGCCTCGGAGTACATTTTCCTCACATCCTGTAGTACTCAAGGACACACACGGCGTCCACAGTGTCAAGTATCCACTCGACTCTAGCCTCACCCACCCACACATGCACAACAACACACGGGAGCAGAATCATCTCCGATTCAGAGCCAACATCCACAGCACTGCGGTCGACTACAGAGCTGAAAGAGTTGCTCATTTATTCAGCATGGCAGGAGCACTTTTTGAGATAGCGTTAAAATTTATGCCAAATCCAGAGGTATTGTGATTTTTTTATTCCACACGTCATGCAACTACATTACCCACAATGCAACTTAATCTTTAACAATTCCTCCAGAGATTTCTTTCCAAAGTGGTCATAGTTAGCACCAACAGATGCTGATTTAAATCTCCTCTCCTGATACACAAAAAGCTTGATTAATCTCACGCAGTAGCCCCTAAAACCCGTAAACAGTTTGAATACATAATGAGATCTCAGTGAAACATTACGGTTAATCTCGTCTATATTTACTGAATGTCAATTGGTGCTAGCTAATCTCATGTAAAAGTAAGCTGATGGAAGTAAAACACAGTGGTAGAGTGGATTTTAGGGTCCATCTGTTCAACACTTTTGTCCAAATTTAAAAAGCTGCATGTCCGCTGGTTGGATTAACATAAACATTAGCAGACAGATTAACAATATTTCGTGTTATAACTTAATGATTTTGTTCAACTAACAGAAGGTCAGACTTTGTAATTCTCATAACGTGGCAGAATATGTCACACATTCAATGCTCAACCTAACATTCACAAGTTTTTGCCTCATTTTTTAAAGTTTTAAAACTCAGTTCCCTTGTTGTCCCTGTCCCTTGATTGGGACTTTTAATCCAAAAAAGTCTAAAATTAGACGACAGAAAGATCTAATCTGCATCTAAAATGTGGGTCTAACACAAAAATAACTTGTTTGGATTTTGCTTTCACATCATTTATCAGTTCATTTGATTCTGAACATGAGGTTTGAGTTATGTTTTAATTGTGTCTATGATGGCTTTCCAAAATGAAGGAAACGGCACCAGATAACTGATTCTGTTTTGTGAAGTTATCCTTCTTCAGCGAGCCATGTGAGGAAATCAAACTCCAGGTGCTCATCACGGTGAAACAGCTCAGTTGGAGCACAATCGGTGTAATCTGAAACTTTTTTACAACAGATGGTTTGGACGACATTCAGGACAAAAGAGAAGAGATTTTCAGAAAGAATACACCTAAAAGAACAAAGTCCTCAAAATTCAACAAAAAAAGTTTTAGTATAAAAAAATTAATGCAGCAAACTGACGAGATGTTAATATTATGATGCGTTGTGTCATCATAGGGTCTTGCACTGCCTGGGTTCTCTTCTCTTCTGCTTCTGTTTGGTCTGTACGATTATTAATTTATATTGTTAATTTCAATGTTGTTCGTGATTAAATTACACTATTTGTTTGTTTGTTGAGTTTGCTGTGGATCTCCGCTGTAAAGCACTTTGTGAACTGTTGTTTTTTAAAGGTGCTTTATAAATAAAGTAATTATTATTATAAAGATACTACGACACAGTATTAGGGCCACATTAAGAATTTCCTTTTTTTGCTTCATATTTTAATACGAGAATAAAGTCAAAATTAATTATTTTGCGACGAGAATAAAGTCAAAATGTATTATTTTACGATGATAATAAGGTCAAAATGTATTGTTTAACGACAAGAATAAAGTCAAAATGTATAATTCTACTTTGAGAATGAAGTCAAAATGTATTATTTTATGACCAAAATAAAGTTGAAATTATTCATTTTACTATGAGAATAAAGTCAAAATGTATTATTGTACTACAAGAATAAAGTCAAAATGTATAATTTTACTACGAGAATAAAGTCAGAATGTTTTATTTTACTACCAGAATAAAGTCAAAATGTATTATTTTACTACGAGAATAAAGACAAAATGTATTATTTTACTATGAAAATAAAGTAAAATATCATTTTTTTACGATGAGAATAAAGTCAAATATCATTTTTTTACGAAGAGAATAAAGTCGAAATTTATTATTTTGCTACGAGAATAAAGTAAAAATGTATTATTTTATGACAAGAATAAAGTAGAAATTCATTACTTTTTTACTACGAGAATAAAGTCAAAATTTATCATTTTACGATGAGAATAAAGTCAAAATTTATCATTTTACTACGAGAATAAAGTAGAAATTTATCATTTTACTAGGAGCATAAAGTCGAAATTAATTATTTTACGACGAGAATGAAGTCAAAATTATTTTTTTTAAGCCGAGAAAAAAAGTCAATAAAGTCAGTAGATAAATAATTAATTTCAACTTTAGTCTTGTAGTAAAATATGAAGTAAAACAAAAAAAAAAATTCTTAATGTGGCCCTAATACTCCGTTGTAAGATACAACAAGGTAATCCTAGTTTTGCTTTTTTTAATTCAAGCTTCTTTTTCTGTATGTTACTGCTTGTTTTCAATTCCCTCATGGACCTTAACCATCTGCGCCCCCTGAATCCTCTTTTATTTCGGTTTACAGACATTTTTCTCACCTTTCATTTTCGTGATTTTGCTAGTTTCCGTTACATTTCACAACCTTACTTCTGAGGAGGTTTCTTGCAGTACTGATAAAAACTGCATCCAGAGAGAAGGCATGATAATAAGCCCTTTTTATCTGACTTTAGTAACTTCTGCTGATTCTCAAAAATTAACCTGTTGCTCTAGTTATTCCTGTATTGCAGCATCCAGCAATCACCAGGGCAGTAAGGATTATTAAAGTAAATATGAAAGCATAATTCAGAGCAGTGAACATGCCTATAGTTTCTAATTCTCTTGGGTTGAAGGGTGATACCAGTCAAACACTTTGTATTTCTTAAACATTTTTCATATATAAAGTCAAAAGGGTTAACCAAATGGTCAGAGGTCACTCCTTCTCCTAGAGCTCCCTGAATATATAACTGAATATATTCTTCTTCATACAAGCCTTCACTTGCATCTTTATTTATTTCTTTTTCTTACAATCTCTGGCTTCAGTATAAATCTGTGGGTGTCTGTTAAATAATAATGAAACATGCTTTCTATGTTTTACATGTCAAACATATCAAATAAGACCCCGACAACGCTGTGACTGAACAGTAAAGAAAATCTGCTCATCAAAAATGAAAGACAATAAAATAGAACCAATCCAGCGAAGTCATGAATATTTTATCCTTCATGAATACAGATGAAGCACCAAAGACAAAGTCTAGCGATGCAGCCTAAAGTTAGCTTTCCACACAAAACCAGAGTCTGTTTTTTGTCGTTTTCCTTTCTGACTGAAAGTACCTCCAACAAATCTGCTCAGAGAGTTTGACAGAAATGAAGTGAAGTCATGCCTCCCACAACATTAGAGCGGATCCAAAATTACACTGAGCGGCTGTAGCCTCGGGCTTTCTGCTAACAGATAAAAAGTGGCGACATTTTTGTGACACATTAGCTCAGATTTTTCCATCATTTGTTTCCGTTTTTTTGTGTGTTTACTGTTGCCTTGTTTCTCTCTGAAAGGACCTGGAGGGAGTCATCATCACTGCTCTCTGGTCTTCATGTCTCATTAATGGTGATGGATCTCGTCATGAGCTGCACAAACATACACCTACATTCACATGTACATATACAGACAGTCCTAACCTGTTCCTTGACCGAGGCGAGGATGGCGGAGGTGGTTTCAGACTCGGAGCCGTCTCCGTTGGAGGCGTTGAGGACGGGGCTCAACATGGCGGCAGCGCTGGCAGTGTCAGACGCCACCTCAGGCACTGGCATACCTCCTGGAAAAGAAGGAAACATGCAACTCTTTGATTACTGCTCAAAACACTTTGACGTGTCAAGGTTTAGTTTGAATGGCTCACACCTACACTCTCCATCAATCTTATGTGACCACAGACAGAGAAAGAAGAGAGAGAGAGGCATACACTCACCCACACAAAGTTAAGGTGCTAGGAGGAGAGCAGGAGCAGACATGTAAACATCTGACCCCTGCTTCTTTAGGGTCAAGGTCAGCCTGATGGGATTCTGATTTGCATAACCACCTGCTCACTGCACATTACCATCTATTGATTATTTTGCCAATTAGTTGATTGATTACAAGTATTTGTGTCTATACCTTGTTTGGACTCTGTTTTGCTTCAGTGGCTAAAAAGTGCACGCCTGATGACTTCAACCTGTGCATTATTTCCCCAGTCTAGTTCTCACATTGCTTTGAGTTTAAATGTTTTGGCCAGTTAGGGCTTCCATACCAAAGACAGTGATAAACTCCATGAAGAGGAGTTCAAATCATTTCTATAGGATGTGTTTGTTTATCTGTGAGAGTTATAATGAGTTTATAGAACGTGACAGTGCTAAATGCATTAGCCCGTCAATTGGATTTTCCATTCATGTTAGCATTAAGCTAGCAGACTTTCACAAACTGAAGCTGGCAAGTGAAGAATACTCTTCCTTTGGTAAGTTAGGCTGTTCATTGTTCTGAGTTTTTATGCTAATCTACCATTTTTTCTGTTTTGTATTTTCAGGTTTTACTCTGCTATAAGCCTTGTTGAGTCTGAATAAATGACCAAATTAAGAACAATAGTCTCTCATTTCAAGCTTTTCTTTCTCCAAGTCCCCTCCATCGGTGTGAAGTGCTGTCGGGGTGCAGAGATATTCCCTCATAAGTATTTCCCATTTTTGAATTGGGATTTTTTTTTTTTCCCACAAAAGTATCTAATAACACAACACCTCATGCAGTGAACTCAAGTTACAGATGAGCACTTGCAGCCTTTTTTTTCCCACTGTATGACAACAATAAAAACAACAACTAGTCAACAATTAAATTTTGCATTGGTGATTTTTTTTTTAATAAGTCACATAATCAATTATGTGGACCAACTGTTGCAGCCTTAGACCAGAAATGCATCACAGTCTGACATTTAACTTTGACGACACCCCGGTCTTTCAGTGAAGACCCATTAATACATTTATTGGTAACACTTTAGATTAGGGAACACATATTCACCATTAACTAGGTGCTCACTAACATGCATATAAGTAGCTTACTAGCCCCTAATTAGTATTTATTAAGCATGCATTAACCCCTTATTCTACTTCTATTGCACCATGAATTCAGACTTTTCCATATATTAACTACTAATTATTACTTATTGACTACAAATTAATGAATATAAGTTCCCTAATCTAAAGTGTTACCCATTTATTTTATATTTTGATTGCCTTTGTATGTATTTATGTGCAGGTTCGTGTAAAATTGGAGCTCTATCCTTCCCAGCATGCACTTTGCAAAGGTCAGTAGCTCATCCAGAACAGGTTTTTGTGTGCATCTTACAAACAGGAAATCTGGGTCAGTGAGAGGAATGTTTGCAGACTCCAAAGATTGGTGATCAGACATCAGAGACTTCATGAACAGGAGGATTTAGAAGCAAAAAAAAAAGAAGATCTATTTAAAGAAAAACAATCAAAATCAGCACTTTTAGTAATCCAGAGGTGGATGTTCTAGAAAAGATGAATCATTGTAGAACAGAGATGGGTGTTTTCATTTCTACTTAAAAGGTGCACATCTGGCATGAAGTAATTTGTACCTGAGTCTCTACAGAGTAACATAATACAAGCAGAGCTCACATAACATTGTGTTCCAAGAGATACTAACATAACACTAACATGCTCCTATTTCACCAATAAAACTTGAGAAGCATGGCTGGAAAAGTGGTTTTTCTTCCCTGTAGTATTTCATGACAAGGTTTTCATTTCATGGCATTTCTTAGCGGACAGGAACATTTTAAAAGCATAAGGTTGGCAGTGTTTAATAATGTTGATGTTAACAGTTTCATTAAAAAGACCATCAATGTGTGAGCTGGTCTCCCGTCTGTCCATGGCTCTCAGCCACAAGTCCACTGACTGCTACTGAGGACTTTAATATTTAAAACCTGTCATCAAGTTTTCAAGAAAAAGAGCAGAAAACTTCCTCGAACAGAAGGGTACCTTGGCTTTTAGCAGAAGTTACTCAAATAGAAGAGAAATGCATTGCGAAGCTTTTTTTTCCATACACAGGAATTGACAATTTATGCATTGGTGAGTGTTTCAGTCATAGA